>JBBBWG010002781.1:18206-63409 GCA_037176905.1 Azolla pinnata
AAGAAGAAGAAGAAGAAAGAAGAAAGAAGAAGAAGAGAGAAGGAGAAGAAGAGAAAGATCAAAATATAATTGCCAACCATTCCTCTAAAAGTTTTACATCCGACCATACATGCACACATCCATGCACGCATGCACACATGCATACATACGCATCCCAGCCCACCATCATGCACATGTGTCTATCGCGGGCTTGCATGTGCTACGGCATGCATGCATGCATGCATACTGTGCGCAAGCGCATGTTGATTGATGCATGTGTGTGTGCATGCGTGTGTGTGTGTGTGTGTGTGTTTCGCATGTGCATCTGCATGTATATGCATGCAGATGCCATGCCGACGTACGTGTGCGTCTGTGTATGTGCATGCATGTGCATGATCCATTGCATCTATGGATGTGGGCGTGGATGTGGGTGTGGGTGTGGATGTGGATGTGGATGCGGATGTGGATGTGGATGTGGATGTGGATGTGGGTGTGGATGTGGATGTGGATGTGGGATGTGGATGTGGATGTGGGTGTGGATGTGGATGTGCCGATGTACACGTGCGCTCTGTATGTGTCTACGCACATGCGTGTGTGTATGTGTGCCTCTGAGTATGTGGATGTGCGTGTGCATGCGCATGTTGGTGCACATGTGCACCTATGCATGTGCATGCGACTGTCGATGTACATGCGCCTGTATGTGCGACGTGGATGCATATGTGCATGCGACTGCCCATGTACATGCGCATGTGCATGCACACGCATGCATATACATATATATGCATGTATATATGTATGTGTATGTGTGTGTGTGTGCATGTGGATGTGCATGTGGATGTGTGCCTCTGAGTATGTGGATGTGCGTGTGCATGCGCATGTTGGTGCACATGTGCATCTATGCATGTGCATGCGGCTGTCGATGTACATGCGCCTGTATGTGCGACGTGGATGCATATGTGCATGCGGCTGTCGATGTACATGCGCATGTGCATGGACATGCATGCATATACATATATATGTATGTATATATGTATGTATGTGTGTGTGTGTGTGGATGTGTGCATGTGGATGTGGATGTGCATGTGCATGTTTCAGTACATGTACATGCGTCTAGATCGATGGACGTCTACTCCAAACCCCTGTGACCTGAGTTGCTTCTGCTCTTTTAAACTGCTGTTTGAGATGCGGTGGATGTGTTCTACCTTGTCATTTACCAGCACGATTCGTTTGAGCCTCTGCGTGATTCGACAAACCATACAGGTGTATTACCTGCGGTGGGGATTCATGCAGTCTGATTCGGGCATAACCTTTAGAGAAAAAACCCAGTCGGAAGGCTAACTTGATTACTGGCTTATGTTTTTGTAGGGCACGAACCTTAGAAACCAATCTGACGAATCTCGCGTGTTAAGACAATGCGCTCCTCGAATTCTTCCCTTGCAAAGTTACCGGGTTTCGCCACCAGCCCGTGTCTTAACAGCGTGGAACTCATTTCGCCTGAGCTCAATTGCACTTCCTGCAGCTTTTTTTCATCTACTGAACTCTTTACGGATGACAAATTCTCCGGAACATCACATGCCCATTTCCTCTTTGCACTCTTCTTCTTTTCCTTTTCTCTCAACACTGCGAGAGTGCAAGTCTGTGTGAATGTGAGAGTCGTGTGCGATCCTTTCTCTGGAGAGACTCATCACATCTCGTTGTAATGTGCAAGAGTACGTGAGCTCGATGTAGCTTCGACTGTTTACCCCTTCTGATCGTTGTTAAAATTGCAAGAAAAATCACTCTTCCATCGATCCTGTAAATAGGTCCATCAAATTAACCCACCACAGTTGTGTCTCCCCGAGAAAAGATCCTCAAAATATGATACAAGGATAGATAGACAGCAATTCCGTTTCTTCGAAATCGCACCAAACATCGATCTATCCTCTCATGAAGAGCACTGGAAATGTTTGCATTAAAACAACATGACAATACAAAAAAAAAAAACCTTGCTATCGAAACTACTTCAAATTAAAAAATATATATAGTCCCTAGTTCAGTTGCGACCACGTAGAAGTGTGGAAGCCCCGCTTCAGGGCAGCTCACACGAACTAATCCTCATGTCCCATGCATCGTGCGTAACAAATCGGTGCCCACCGATCCCTAACTCAAGACCCCTCCATTCGATCCTGAATTTCGCGAGCTTAGTAGTATGGGGGTTTCGTGGCTGCACCTCGTCGATCGACAAATGGCCGCAGCTGCCGATCATCGACGATTGCGTCGTGCCTCGCTGGGGAGCACCCGCAGTACTCCTACTGTTGACCTGGTCGGTCCCACGACCAGCAGCAACCGCCTAACTTATGGAAATAAAGATGTGTCTACGACTATCAAGGGCATCCCAGTCGTAATCAGGGGGGGCCAGTAGAGCGATTGATCGATCTGGAGTCTCTCTGGCTGGTCAAGGTTTCGGTCGAGCATCAGATCCGATCTCCAAACGTCCGATGACGTGCCGAGCAGATACCGAGGGAAAACATTCGTCGGAATCGTGAAAAGCAACCGAATCCAAACGGCGGCGGCGTGATACCCATCTCGCTCCCAACCCTCCATCACCCAGAGCCCCCAAGCCCCCGCAAAAACACCCGCAAAACCCTAAAACGCAACCCTAAACAGGCGGAATCAGATCTGGAGGGCCAGTCGTCGGCGCACGATCTCAGCTAGACATTGCAGATCGAGGGGCGATCGGATCGGATCGATCAATTCGATGCAAGCAAGGGGACGATGCTGGAGATGGCGTGGGTGACATCGCCGTCTTCGCCGCCGCCGCCGCCGAGGGCGGCGAGGCGCGAGAGGACGGGGACGAGGGCGGCGAGGTGCGCGTCGGAGCGGTCGTGGAAGAAGGACGGGATGGGGAGCGCGTTGCGCGGGTGGAGGAGGTACGAGTGCGGGCTGTTGTCGACGATGACGACGCGGCCGAGCGGGCGGCCGAGCCGGCCGAGGTCCTTGACGAGGACAACGGCGGCGGGGCCCGCGGCCGGCCGCGGTTGCCGCTGTCGTTGCCGCCGCCGTCGAAGATCGTGTTGTGGTCGACAACGACAATAACGGTCGTGATCGGGCGACGGCGACAAGATGTCGTTGTCGTTGCCGTTGCCGTTGCCGTTGTCGTTGTCGTTGTCGTTGTCGTTGTCGTTGTCGTTGTCGCCGTCGCCGTCGCCGTCGCCGTCGCCGTCGTCCACGATGAGGCGGTGCGGCGTGCAGGCGTCGCGGTAGAGCCGGTGGCGCACGAGCCGGCCCGCGTCGACGCGGTCCATGACCGCGTCCGCGTACTCGCGCACGCCCGCCGTGAACAGCACGAGCTCGTAGCGCGGCGCCATCGCGCGCAGGAACTCGGCCGCGCCCGGCCGCACCGTCACGTACACCGGCGCCGCAGTGGTGTGAAACCGGCCGATGCCGCCGCGGACTGCCGCAGTGTGAAACCGGCCGATGTCGCCGCGGCCGCCGCGGACTGCCGCAGTGTGAAACCGGCCGATGTCGCCGCCGCCGACCGCCGCAGTGTGAAACCGGCCGATGTCGCCGCCGCCGCCGCCGGCCGCCGCAGTGTGAACACGCGATCTACTACTACTACTACTACTACTACTACTACTACTACTACTACTACTACTACTACTACTAGTGCTACTACAAGTGCTACTACTACTACTACTACTACTAGTTCTAGTGCTGTAACTACTACTTGTATCGGTGCGATTGCTGCGATCCCCGGAAGAAGAGAGCCTTGAATTCGCGGAGTTGCTGCTCATTTTGATGTAGACGATGAAGTCGTAGTCGGGCACCGGCTCGAACGACGAGTGCACTAGCGTCTCGTCGAGGTCGAGCACCAGCGTCTTCTTCGCTTCGTCGCCCGGCAGCGGCGGCGGCAGCAAAGGCCGCCCGCTGCTGCTACGACTACTGCTACTATTGCCATTGTGATTGTTGCTATTGCGATTGCGGTTGCGATTGCTACTGCTATTGCCGTTGCTAGAATTGCAATTATTGGCATTGCAATTGGCATTGCTAGAATTGCAATTGGCATTGCTAGAATTGCAATTGCCGGAATTGTAATTGTAATCGCAATTGCCGGAATCGCAATTGCCGGAATCGCAATTGCCATTGCTAGAATTGCAATTGCCATTGCTAGAATTGCAATTGCCATTGCCAGAATTGCAATTGTAATCGCAATTGCCATTGCCATTGCTGATGTTGATTCTTGTACTTGCGCCACCGCCATCAACACCTTCCCTTCTGCTAGCCTGCACCTGCATGATTCGACCCTTCATGATCATCGACGGCGACCTGCGATCCATGCCCCCCATCACGCCGGCTGCCGCCGCCGCTGCTGCTGCCTCTTCATCATCCTCTGCCCGCCCTGCACAGCGTCCAGCAACATATAATAATCGATTAAATTCCAATACGAATCGCTGCTGCTTCATGATCTGTTGACGCTGTTGTTGTCTCTCACGATGCGATTCATTTTCAACCGATCTCGGTACTCACCTGCAGTGCAAGCGCCGCCGCCGCCGCCGCCGCAACAATTGATCACCAGAACAGTATTGGGAGATCTAATTTCTAACCTGTTTCAATCAGGCCCCGGCGGCGGGCAGCAACAGCAAGTCGGGATCGACACGGATCATCGCCAGATGCAGGTGTACTGCAGGCTGATGATCATTAGATGATCATCATCGCCGTCGCTCTAATCATCTTCATCATCGTCATCATCATCATCAACAACAACATCATCATCATCATCATCTGCTGCTGCGTCTTCTTCTTCTTCGGCTGCGCATGCGGCCGCCGATCAGAGCGGCGGGAAGATCGGAGACGACGCGCTGCAGAGAAAAACGAAGAAGAAACGCAACCTTTGCTATTTTTTCCTCCATGATTTGTTTCTGTTTTTTTTCTTTGTTTTTTTTTTTGGTTTTTTTGAAATTAGAAGGAAGTTTTAGGAAATTCTGAGAATGCCCTCCATACAATACATACACATATTGAAGAAAAGAGAGAGAACAGATATTCTCATTGAACAAAGAAGTGTGATGATCTGAAGACTCTCGTATCGAGCGCTTCGAAAAGAATTGGTGCTTATAACACTTCTGCATCTAATACTCCTGGTATGAGCAGTGTCGTATAATACTTCTGGTATGAGGAGTGCGTATAATACTTCTGGTATGAGGAGTGCGTATAATACTTCTGGTATGAGTAGTGCGTATAATACTTTTGGTATGAGTAGTGTGTATAATACTTCTGGTATGAGTAGTGCGTATAATACTTCTGGTATGAGTAGTGCGTATAATACTTCTGCTTCTGCATTCTGGTATGAGTAGCTTCGAAAGAATCAGTGCGTATAATACTTCTGCGTCTGCATTCTGGTATGAGTAGCTTCGAAAGAATTTGGTACTCGGCTCCCTTCATCCTCTTATACCATGACACAAGAGCTCAAGAAAAAGATGGCTTGACGGCAGAGTGGGCCATTTAACCAAACAATGCAGACTTTGAAAACTCGGGATGAACATTGAATCATCCGTTGGGGTCGATCAAGGCAAAAGTAACATCGTTCATTTGGCAAAAGATCGAGATGTTGGTGAAGACCAACAAATGGACCAAGACATCGGTAGTCTGATTTTCCGCAAGCTGGTCTAGTTGTTTTTAATTGTGTCGTAATATAACCATGTCTGGTCCCCAACTTGAGATTTTGGTTCTTTGATAAGGTCCAAACGATGTCACTTTGTTGCTTTTCTTATACAAGGTTTGAGAATGAAGCAAAGAGCCGATTATAGGCTTGGCACGAATGTCATTTACACGATCCTCAATAGCAAAGGCGCTTGGATTATTAAATGTTTGAGTATCACCTAATGTGGATGATATCCTCTGTTTATGAAGAGATGTGTATATTCTCATGGGTGAGTTATTGTACGCAAATTTTGCCATATGTAAGAAATAAACCTAATCGTCTTAATGTTAGCTAATGATGAAACACTAAAGATATTGCTCCAATGTTTGGCTTGTTTGTTCACTTTGACCATCAATTTCAGAGTAAAAATTGGAAGATAGTTTACAAAAGATTTTCGAGGATCTCAAACAAACGATCTGAAATTTTGAGACAAATTGTGGCTCTTGATCACTAATAATGTGATAATTTGGAAGACCATAATGTGTGATACTTTTCACACCACAAGTTTTGTCATTTCCTTACTTATGAAAGTCTTCATACGTACACATGGAAGGAAATGTGTCATCTTGGTGAAGTAGTCGACATAGTGAAAATCAAATCAAATCTTAATCTGAATTGTAGGAAATAAATATGTAATGAAATCTAAAGAGAGACATTTTCATGGGCCTATTGACACAGGCAGTGGTGGTAGAAAAGCATGCGGTTGCTGTCACTAAATCTTTTGTTGACAACATGCATCACAATAATAAACATAGTTTTCAACAAAACCATAAAGTTGAGACCACCAACAGTTTTGCGTAACCAAATTCTAATGTTTTGGAAACCGCAAAGTGTCTAGCCATCGGTATGTTTGTATAGCTTGGAGATGAGTTGGGCCATCTAAAACATATAAAAGCTTGTTTTCCAGGAAATAATCCATGTTATAACCAACTGAATTGCCTATAATCTTTACAAGAGTCCGATGTCTAACAAGAAGCTCAATTTGGGACAATACGGTTCAACACATTCTAGGAGAAATAGTCTAGATTAATAGCCTTTACTCAATGGAGTCTCGAAAACTTAAATCATTCGGTACATTGAAGACCTTTGATATCTATAGTTGAAAATGTTTAGGCCTTGTAACAACTTGGATGATATACAATTATGAAGTCATAACGTGTAGTAAACTGGGTCTAAAAAGCTTGTCAAGGACTTAGTACGCGAACATTTTGGAAATATGTGAGATTCCGATGATTATTCTATACACAACTATTTGGTGGGAATAATTTTCAAGGAGGCAATGTCATTGCTTAAACGAGCCCATAATCGGTAGAATTTCTTTGTCATGAACTTAATCGTCGATTTCCACTGCCTCAAACTTCCATGAATGAAATGTAATTTGATGTACACATCAATTTTCATTGGCTTGTGTTAAGACCATCCCCAATGCAAAATCTGATGCATAAATTTTTAGAATGAAAAGTTTTGAAGGTCGACATGAGCCAAAATAGGAGCAAATGTGAATGTTTGCTTTGAGTTGTTAAAAGCTTTAGTAGCACTAGAACTCCAAGTAAAGATCCCATTCACTTGTGTAAGCTCTATGAGAGGCATCATGATCCTTTAGTAATGCTAGATGAATTTGTGACAAAAAATTGTAAATCCCAAGAGGCAATATTGTACGTTTCATATTGAACGGAGTATTTTCCAATCAAGAATTCTTTGAACCTCGGATAGATCTATAGCTATAACATCTTGTGAAACCACACATCCTAGGAATTCCGTATGGCTTTGATCGAAATTACATTTCTCAACCTTAGTGTTCCCCTAACTATATGTTGATGAACAAGCATGTCATGCTCTTCTTGTGCCTTTGATTAGACCCAGATATTATCTATATAAATTATGGTGAAGATATATTCCAAGTGTCACGGCCACTAGAAGTCATGAAATATACATCATTCGTTGTGCGGGCAAAAATGGCTTAAGCATTTGTAAAACCAAAAGATTGTCACAATATATTCAAACTATCCAAATCATATACAAAAAGCAAACTTCCATTTGTCTCCTAGATGTATCCAAACAAGGCACTGCACTAAACCGCCTCACAGATATAATGTTATTGAGATGCTTGACAAATCCACTTAAGCCACCATATTAATAAGCTTCAGATCAAGGATAAAGATATTGATTACAAAGTGTCAGTTTGTCCAAGTTTCTTGTCTAGAGGTTGTGTGTTGTTAAGTATTATATGCATGTGAATAAGTCTACTTCAATATACTCTCGAAGAGCCTTTTAGTTTTGGTGATGACAAATTATAAATTAGTTACCATGGTGGCTCTTTTCATTGTTATAGATCAAAGAACAATCACTCGCATCTATGATGTTTCGAAGAGAGTCTCAAGTCTAACGGCCTTGAGAAAAAAAGATCTACAAATTTCAATACTTTGATTGAAAGACATTAGTTTATCTACATTCTGTGCATTCAGAGGATGGGTTTGCCACCATTGCAAATATAAACATATTTTCGTGCCTTCCATCTTTATATAAAGTTTGTAGAGAAATGGTCGGGAGATCGTTTCTTGAGAAGTGGGTGCTAATATCGCACACCTACTGATGATAACTCAAGATTGATCGAGATGCATTTGAATCACCAAACATACTTGATTTAAGAATCCCCTAAATTGCAACCCATTACCATCAAACCAAGAGACCGCTTTCGAATGGCTTTGGATTGTTGCACTTGCTTGTTACAAATCTGACCCCACTATTTCAAGTTGATGCAATTGTTTTGAGGCCTCCTCCTCATGGTTACTATGCCCTTCCGACACTTGTATGCGTCTAAGAAGCCTCTGATTCTCTTGTTCTAATGTTACAAAGTTTTTCTTTCTAACGCACCTACTTCAAAGATAGATTTCATATACTCTTCCATACTCATTTCATATACTCTTCCCTACTCACAAACTCCACAATTCAAAGAATGCTAAACCTTCCAGCAATCCAATAAAATTTGTGATAAGCAGAATTGATACAGCATTAAAGACATTTCTGTCAACACATTACAAATCAAATAGACGAAAAAAAAAACCGCTGTAACTGGCATAAAACTCTTCTAAATCATCACCACATAAGCATAGCTTTTAGCCTGAAAACTCGACAAACCTTCGCCACCCTGGTCCTGTAAAACTCACATGCAAATAAAACTTCAATCACACAAAGAAAGACTGACAATGTTCCAACTCTACTGCCCATTCAATTCATCACCATCTCATTTTTAAAACAAACCTTTTGTAAAAGAAAAGCTCAATTCTTAGATTTGGCATTCATTCCATCATTCATTCATTCATTCAAAGTCCAGGGTTCGAACCAAAAAGGAGTGATGTTCAAACTTCATGACAGGCTTGCACACCAGGTTGGTGGAGGGGGCACGGGGGAAGAAAAGGAAAAAAAAGGAAAAGCAACATTCGGCAGAACATTCAATTCAAATCAATCTCCACAATAGTAATAGCAGCTATCTATATATTGTCCATTTCTTCTTGATGCATTTTTTTCAAATGGGAGGGAAGAGAGTCCGAAAGCCTAGAAAAACATTTCGTCCCGATGATACAAGCCTCTCAGAAGCATTTCCGATGCACGATCGATGGACCGGATTCCTCGTACTCCGACTTTGCTATCCACATCTGCCATCGACAAGCCAGAAAAAAGGAGTATATTGATCCGGGGTACTCAATTCTTGCATGGTTTAGAGTTTAGGAAACAAACAGAAATGAATCGAATAAGATACCTGTTGGAAGGTACTCAATGACGCCAAAATGGAGCCTCCAATCCAGACACTGTACTTCCTTTCGGGCGGAGCAACAACCTTGATCTTCATGCTGCTTGGAGCTAGTGCAGTGATCTCCTTGCTCATACGATCCGCAATCCCGGGGAACATCGTTGAGCCACCGCTCAACACCACGTTTCCGTAGAGGTCCTTACGGATATCCACATCACACTTCATGATCGAATTGTAGGTGGTCTCGTGGATGCCTGAGGATTCCATGCCGATGAGCGATGGCTGGAAGAGAACCTCCGGACACCTGAACCTCTCCGCTCCAATGGTGATAACCTGGCCGTCAGGCAACTCGTAGCTTTTCTCGATGGAAGAGCTCGATCTAGCTGTTTCAAGCTCTTGTTCAAAATCTAAAGCCACGTATGCCAGTTTCTCCTTCATGTCACGGACGATTTCCCTTTCGGCTGTTGTGGTGAATGAATAACCACGCTCAGTAAGTATCTTCATGAGAGAGTCGGTAAGGTCGCGCCCAGCGAGATCAAGCCGAAGGATAGCATGAGGTAGTGCATAACCCTCATAGATAGGGACAGTGTGAGTAACACCATCACCAGAATCAAGTACAATACCTGGATACAAAATATAGCCCAGTTTAAAAACGCATATGGTGTTATCCATTGCTCTATTTAAGTGAACTACATGATCAGGGATAAAGATGAGAAAACCACACTCTTTTATGGCAAAGAATATCCTTAAGAAAAACACTCCTTATGGCCACAATACCTATTTTGATGAGCTTAAGATAACCACTATGGCTATGATTACCATTTGACGAACTTAAGATAAACACTACGTTTATGGCTATGGACCAGACATCGAACAATCTTGTAGTATATCTCCACAATTTCACTGAATGGAAAGCGAGGCCATAGCCTTCTTCTCCATGTACGTACAAATGCTGGATATTGTCTTAATTTGGTCTTAGGAGGAGATATGATCGTCAGGGGAGTGACTATATACCCTTCCCCATGCGATAGTTCAGTAAGTGTAAATTAAAGTTAAACATCTCATTAGTGCGACCACATGAATGCTCCCTTAAAATGTTATTGATGCAAGCATGCAAATGTTATCTGAACAAGGATGAGATGAGACTCGATTCTTGGTCCTCCCACTACATCAATAACTAGCCTTCTCAACGCACTCGATTGCTAAAATTCATTCAATATCGTGTCTGTGCAACAATGTGAATATTGCCCTAGGAACAAGGATGGGAAGAGATCTCACCAGTGGTTCTTCCACTAGCATACAAAGAAAGCACCGCCTGGATAGCCACGTACATGGCAGGAACATTGAATGTGTCGAACATGATCTGGGTCATCTTCTCCCTGTTGGCTTTGGGGTTGAGGGGAGCTTCCGTGAGAAGGATCGGGTGTTCTTCGGGAGCAACACGGAGCTCATTGTACAAGGTATGGTGCCAAATCTTCTCCATATCATCCCAATTGGTCACAATGCCATGCTCGATCGGGTATTTTAGAGTCAAAATACCTCTCTTGGACTGAGCTTCATCGCCCACATAAGCATCCTTCTGGCCCATACCTACCATCACACCTGTGTGTCTTGGGCGCCCAATAATACTTGGAAACACAGCCCGCGGCGCATCATCACCAGCAAACCCAGCCTTGTGAAGCGATCAAACAAAAAAAGGAGTTGAGATATATAACTCATTTAAGTTGTGAATCCAGACGTTAATCAAATCATTTACTTGTTCACCTGCTCAAGTTATTTTCAACTTCCCATCACAATCCAAAACATTTTTATCAACTTGCTTACTACTTACTTGGTGATGATCCACCATAATCCAAAAGTCCATTCAAATTGTTTACTACTTACTCAGTGATCACCCATCACAATCCAAAGAATCATCAACTTGTTTACTTACATACTTGACCAGACTTACAAACAACCATATTCTAAAACTAAATCATCAAACAGTTTTGCAGATCATGCAAACCAGACTAATCTCTGAGCACATTCAACATTCATTCGTTGAGCTGATTGCGCCACAATCCGTTGCTTATCGATACATTATTGCACTGGGTGTATGCATTAGACGAGATCTATGTGAAGAATGCATACATCTGGGCAACAGCAAATTTGGGGTTTTTACCCCCTCTGTACCAAGAGACGCTACCAGAAAAGAACTCTACATCTTCAGCACAAATGGCAACTAGAATCACAAAAGACATCGAGAAAGATTTGGTATTAACTCCCCTTTTTCACATCCACCTCTCTGCTTTTCTTATCACATTGTGTTACCAATTAATGAAACAGAAGCTGACTAAACAGCAGATTACACCTATGTGAGAGAAATGATCATCCATTACATTCATGCAATTCCTCAGCCCAGGCTTCCACTCACAGCAAGAGAATTGATCGCACTGTGCACGAGCAAGCTTACGATCTTAAGATCACAGAAGCAAGAGGGCGAGAGAAGAGGGAATTCACCTTGACCATGCCAGATCCATTGTCGCAGACGAGAGGTTGGACTTCCTCAGAATCACCCATTGCTCCTCACAGACGGCAGTCCAACTGCAGGGGGGGAGAAAGCGTCACAACAAGGAACAGATCAGACTCCGGAGAAGAACACAGATCAGATCCGAAACACCAAGGGGGGGGAAGGGAAGCATTTGCAAGGGAAAACAAAGATCTGGAGGGAGTGGAAGCCATCGCCAAGATTCCATCCACGGCTTGGACCTTGAGCTATCAAAGCCCTAACAGCAGCCTCAGCAACAACCCTAACATGAATCCTACCTCCAAGCCATAGCCCAACAACTACCACAGGCGGCCAAAAACCCTAACCCTAAAGGCAAGGGAGCAGGGAGAAGTGCACTTACCCAGATCTGAGGCTAACCCACAAGAGCAGGGAGCTGGGAAGGGGGAGAGCTGTAGGGCTCCCCTGTGGCTTGATGGAGACGATGAAGGAAGTGGGGGGGGGGGGGGAAGAGAGGAACACACACAGTCTCTCTCTCTCTCTCTCTGTCTCTGTGTCTCTTTTTCTCTCTCTCTCTCTGCCCCAGATCCTCCCTCCTCCTCCTGGTTGAAGCAAAACAAGCAAAGCTACCACAGAAACAACGAAGCAGGGGATGAGGCGCAGCAGGGGAAAAGGCAGAGAGGAGGAAAGGACCCCACTCCGAACTACCCCTGCTTCTTCCTTCTTCCTTCTTTCCTTCTTCCTTCTTCTTCCTTCTTCCTTCCTTCTTCTTCTTCCTTCCTTCCTTCTTCTTCCTTCTTCCTTCTTCCTTCTTCCTTCTTCCTTCCTTCCTTCTTCTTCCTTCTTCTTCCTTCTTCCTTCTTCCTTCCTTCCTTCCTTCTTCTTCCTTCTTCTTCCTTCCTTCCTTCCTTCTTCCTTCCTTTCCATTCCTTTGCTTCTTTGCTTGCCACTGCTCTGCTTTCAGGGAAGCAAATACCTGTGGCAATGGCAGCTTCCTTCCTTCCTAGACCAGGGCAAGGCTTTGCTTGCTTGCTTGCTAGATGGATAGAGACATGGCAGGGATGTATATTTATGCTCTTGATGTATATGCTCTTCATTCATGCCGATTCGCACAGTGCAAGGCTTTCGATCTCTCCACACCGATCCGCGAAACTTTCAAAACGGATCCGAACGCGTTCGAGCTCGTCGAAAGCTTTCTTCTTCATCTCATCATCCGAGAGGCGAATGTCGTTTAATCGACTGCCTGATGATCCGACGTGGGAACCTGCGGAGATCCGAGTAAAAAAAAAGAAACACATGTGCTGCATGAATTGCATTCCAAAAACTTCAGAAGTGCAGAATATGATGGGCAACCATGATGCTCTCTTGAATGCCGCCGATTGATCACTTGTGTTGGATAAAGCTCTTTATGCCAGCTTGCTTTGATTTCCAATGATCTCAGATGTTCTGTATCATCCTCATCATCATCACCACCACATTCTCTCATTGCTGAAACCCAACTCTAACTTTAGTTTTAACCATTATTTCCAGCTCATACTGATCATACATCATACAAAAGACACAACAATAGAAACAAGATTTGCTGTAGAAACAACAAGGTCTTCATCATCACTTCCTCAAAAGGCCTAACACACAAACACACTCTCTCCTGTAAAAGCTCAACTCTCATCTCCATCATCTCTTCTCTCTCCATATCGTCCGGTGGTCTCTCTACATCCATCACTCCTCGTGCTTGTAGCCAAAAGAACTTGAATTTCTGACAAGGTCAATAGCCCTCTATGGTACAACTTTCCTTTGATAGTTCTCTTTTTTTTTTTGCTTTTTTACAAAGAATCACTGGAAGTGTGCTCTCAATGCATCTGGGTTATGGCGAAATATTAGACAAATTTCCTACAAACCACGAGCTGTGATTTCCCCAATTATTTGAATTGCATCGACGGGTACTTCCCTCCCTGCCACAGTTACTCTCAATAGGCCCGAATACCTGGCAAATAACATAAGCAAGACATGAGGTCATGTAGGTCTTAATATGCAAGAGATATATTAGAGAGAGAGAGAGAGGGTTACTCTGAAACGGAATATTCTTGGTGGTGATCAGCAACATACGCACGCAATGCCTACGAAACCAATTCATCATGTTTCATTGCTTTCATCTACACAATCAAAAAATTCAAACCCCTGCAGCTTCCAACATATTCTATCACCTCAAATGGTAAATTCAGTAGCTGATAGTAAGCTTGCACCCTTCCTAAGCGCTCTTGTATCAGAACATTGTTGCTCGATGATAATGCGACAAGGGCCTGATAAAACCAAACTTACCAAGGTCATAGTTGGGAAAGGGCTATTTTGATGAATTCCTGCAAATCCTTACAAGTGGCACTCGAGGAAAGGACACGGACTCATGAATGCGGATTTCTCTACCAAAATCCAAACCAACTAGCTACTTATGTGAAGGTCAGCAAATGCTTGTGGCAATTAACCACTTGCACCTCCAGAATCTTTCGGCATACATACAACACAGTTCTTTATGTCAAAAATGGTGTACCTGTTCTACAGCAATACAGTTCTGGCAGACTTGCCGGACACCAAAAATATTTATGGTTCGAACATCATTCAACAACGCCTGAAATAGAGGGTTGAAAGTGTGAGAAAACAATATCAAGCATCATTCATTCTTCCTATACAACCAAAGACTACTATGCAAATAAAACAGAAGGGAAAGAAACAAACTTTGGTGAAGTAAGTCGTCACGACTCCACAAATGCCTCCAAATATGTACTCCCTTTTTCGTTGTCGAACAAATGGCATTATCTCTTCATCTAGCCTTGTAATCTGCATGTTAAACATTCGTCTTCTTTTATTAGTTTCATTAATCACATGCCTTACCAAAAGATACAAAGAAAATCTCACCTGCATGGTAAGTGACAATATGAAGTCTTCTGGCTCCTCAGCATCATCATACAGCACGTAGTTCCTTTCACCCATATGCTGTTATATGATAGGAAATGTGAGAACCCAGATTTCCTTTACTTACAGTGACATTCCAAGGGTAAAATATAGCAGATCAATAATACATTTTCATATCATCTGCTAATCTAGGCATTCAGTAATCAGAAATAGCATGCATTGTAATAGTATCACACCTGCACATGATATAATGCTATCAGTTGCATTTCGATCCTGAGAGTCCGCAAGCACTCTGCACTTAGGGATTGATATTTTTCCACGAGAGCAGCAAAACCAGAGGAGAGATAGTATTTTGGATCATTTTTCTTTTGAGAATATAATGCAGATGTATTCTTCCCTAGCCTGTAATGATCATATATATTTATTGTTTAGTAATGAAACAAGAGCATAGTCATTTTGTTCAAATGCTAATATTTCCTGAAATCGAGCAAACCCCACACTGAAGGGACTACAATTCCGCATTACTTTTCAATGGATTCAGACACATAGTCCAAGGAGTCGCTCAGAGCTGCTAGCAACACGATTTTGTGGTCGTCACTAATCAACTGATCCTGTGCATTGTAAATTAGGGATAAGCTGACAATCAGCAACAATTGGGACAGTAACCTGTACCGTGTGAACTGCCTGCTTCACTTACCTGCTTCACTGGACGATAACTGAGTAAAAGATTGTTTATCTCCATTTCCAATTCCATTGCTTCCAACTCCTCTTCAGAGACTTTTCGGCCAAGTTTCTCAACATGTTGAAGAAGTGCAATTGCTGACTCCTGCTTCATCAAGTTCTCAAAGTCTGGTCTCCCCACAACACTAGAACTGAGGCTCCCTAGCACTGCCTGTTAATACTCAATCAATATTTTACTCCAACATGTCACTTACCAAAGACATGAATATGCCATACATCTAAATAGTATGGAAGGAGTGCTGCTGATGCATCAAAGGATTTTAAGGTGCACGCACATGTATAAACACGTATGAAAGTGAATATTCAATCCATTCAGAGAACTTTGCAATGACAAACAGGCACAAACATTTGGCATACTCAATCCAACTCATTCCAATACCCTAACACAAAAATCAAACAATGCACCTCAGTGTATGCTGCACGGCAACGTTCTAATGTCCTTTCCAACAAAGCCTGTGCTACTTCAATGAAGTCACCAGCATATTTTGGCATTACTTGAGCCCAGCTGACAATCTACATAACATGTCAAAGTAGAATGACACATGAATCCTCTTTGTCGGTTAATAACTGTCCTTCCTATCTCTGAGCCAGAAATCAAGAATAATTCTTACCTCATTGACAAGCTGGGATGCAGCTAAAGAACCTTGTAATACAGGTCTTCCTTTCTCTATCAACGATTCATACAAAACACCCGTGAAAGGTTTTGGTCGAAAAGCAGCAGAACCTAAAAATCAAGCATTTTAAAACCTCATTAATTTTCTGTTATATCATGCATTTTGTCTAACTCAGATAGCTCTTTGATCTGATATAGAAGTAAAGCATATCCTAAATCAACAAAGAGACATATGATGACATGTTGATGAAAGAAGAATGTCAATCTGATATATCCAATGAAAAATCTAACTTACTCGCCAAAGCATCCTGCACGCGATTCCGGTACTCCACACGGATTGGAGGCAAAAACTGGTCCTTTACAAAGTTGTCAATAAACGTTTGAAGCCCATCATTTCTGCATTTCCACACAATGTGTTTTTCATAACACAGAATTTGGGTCACATTTTATTCTAAAAACTGCTTTGAAAAATTAATCCAGGATGAGGAGCATAATCAAAACAATTTAGATGACAGTTTTAGAACATATTCAACACCATAAACACTGCAGAAAGGATAGTTTGCACATAGTTGTTCAAAATAATGCTTACCCTAACTGCAAGTATTTTGGAGGAAGAAGCTGCAATATTCTATCTGTAAACTAAGCATATATAAAAAATCAGCAAACAATCAACAGTTTTTAAGTTAGAAAAAATACATGCTCAAAATAGTTTGTCAGTGACAGTACCTGAAGAATAGGTCTATAAACAGCTGCAATCAAGTATATTCCCCTTTCGGGAAGAATTGCACCAGTTCCATAGCCTTCTTGAGCTCCAACTGCAGTTCTTCGGCTATGCAGCTGCCGCACACCATCACCACCTTCACCCACACATAAATGAAGACATAGGACCACAGAAGAGATGATGCAATTTGCATGTTTATACCCATGAAACATTTATATGAAGAGTATGCGGGCACATTCATTGGAGAGGCTTGATTACTACATACTAAAGCTATTTTGCTTTCTTTCAGATAAATTTATACCAGTAGTTGAGAAAACTGTGTCCGTAAATCTGAAGGCAAATGACAAACCCTCCTCTGCAACTCCATTCTTCCTGTGATCAAAATAATAGGTATGTGATTGATTAATCTGAAATGCATACAAATTCTACGGTGTTATATAAGATAGAGTTACAAGCAACAACAAAATAGATAGATAAGACATAAGTACAATCTGTGAACTTGACTACGTTGAAGATCTTTCACAAAGCAATTTATACAGATTTTCAGATGTCCACGATAAATCTCAACCCTGTTATAGATCTTCAGAAAGGCCCTCAAACAGATTGTGAAATTTTCGCTACTAAATAGCCTTATTATTCAAATATCATTCTCGCATAGTCCTAAGGGGAATATTGAGGTCTGAAATAAAGTCATTCAATATCTGATCACTAAGTGGCCATCATGCTACAAAAAAGTAACTGGTGATAAGACTGGGTGTTTCCTTTTATATGAAATGAGAGGACACTATCTGAAACTTCTCAGGCAATGGAATGATCACCCTAGATTAACTTCCGATATTTTGAAGAACTGGCCCCACTATTCCCACCATTTCATTTCCTTTCTCTAAATACCTTTAAGTACTCCACTGTCATTAATCCCAAACCAATCGACCTCATTACATACTTTCACATTACTCAGTTTCAAATAGTCATATCAATTCAAGATTTTCTGCAGATGTTGGATATATGTAAGAAAAAGTAACAACGGAATATATTCATAAGCCTTATATTAAAAGTGAGACTAAACTTATACATTTCATCAAAAAGACAATAGCTGACTACTTAATACAAAAAAAGAAACTAATAGTAAACCCACAGCAAGACCTTGAGTCTTTTCCAGGTAACTTGCTAGCTAGCCTTGCAGTCTGAACTGCAGCATCTGCTGTTGCAGCATCTGGGGTAGCCCGCAGGATATCACATATGAGCTGCTGACATTCACTCTGCCAAAAAAAGAGTTAAAGGAGCATTATTACCTACTACATATAATATCATACAGATTTTTAGTGGCCCCTCTGCAAACAAACACCTGAATGACAGCCAAGGCAAAAGACAGACTATATCCACCAGTTGCACGAGCTACATCTGGATCAACTGGCCAATTGACATCGCTGGTCCCTCTTCCTGGAGACGTCGCATCATTTTGCATAGAAGAATTGGCTTCCATCATTTCTCCAACAATAACGTGATTTTCTGTCACATTACGATTTTCAACACTCAAGTAAATCATGGAAAGCATTTCAACTATCACCTTCTTGATTGTAAGAAAGTTTACCTAAAATCTTGGAGACCTGACCCAAGATGTACTCTAAAAGATCTTGGGCTGCAGCCTGCCCGGACTGCAATGGGCCCATGAGAGGTGGCAATGCACCTGTCAACTGTGTCATTCCCAGATTACCATTTACAAAGTTCCCATTCTTTGAGGATACTTCACTCGCATTAATCCCTGCACCAGATGGATATTTAATCGATTTTGCCTCATTTTTCCTCTTTGATATCTGATCAAGCCTTGGTCTTGAGGCATCAATTGCTGATGCACGAGCTTTGATTTCTGCTATGATCAATTCATGAATTGTAGGCCTCAATTTCTGACTGTAGAAGGAAGGAAACATACATATGAACGTCACTAGTAGATCAAATAAATTATCTATCCACACAATAATTACAAATCTACAGTACAGAACAGTTGGAGCTATAAAAAAGACAAAAGAAATTACCGGTTTATGACAGCTACCTACTTTACCTTAAAATGGCTCCAGCCGCAGCGATTTTTCCAAGCATGGCAAGACACTCTACCAGAGTCTCCAGGTACTTCACATGCAAAGGAGCTTCATTTTTCATCATATGATCCTGCACATACAGTGTTTTAATATGTACGATATCACATTCCAGAACTCAATAGTTGAAAGAGTTCAATGATACATTATTTCAGAAGAATAAGCATGGATAGAATCCTAGATGCATACAACAAACTCGTTTGGAGTGGCTTCAGCTAGCCAACTTGGTAACCCACTTCCAGTATGCTTGGCCACCCCCTTAATACCAGCATTTCCACCATTGAGATTGCCCCCCACCTGAAGGTCCTCCTCTTCTCTTTCGTCTATAGATGAGCTGACGCAATCAGATAGTTACAGCATTACAACTTGATATTTATGAAGTCAATGCTTCACTGATGGACAAATATTGAAGTTCATCTATTCAATAAAACCCATCCATAATACCTCGAGGGCAGGCAAATACATGATCAAGTGCATCTCTGACATATGAATAGAAGTAGGAACGAGAAATATTAGACAGAACAATTTAGTATATTTGAGAAGGGAGAATCTGATGTCTAAATACAGAGAAAAATACAATGCTGGATCAGTAACAAGCACAGCATATGACAAAACTCTGATGGAAATACAGTGAGATACTCAAAAATGAAGTATGTCAGAGAGCGTACGTTTACAGTTACAGACTTGTAGACGAAGTTTTTTAATAGAAGAGAAACAGAAAAAGAAGTCGAGGAAGAAAGGAAAAAAGATGCTGATCCATAAACTGTTATTTCTGATTACAATATAATGATTAATAATCAAACAAATGGTAGTTTGGGCAGTCATTTTGATAATTGTATAAAGATTAATTACACAAATATACATACAAGTACGATAATATTTTTATACGCTCGTTATTGTATGCTCCTAAGGAGTGATATGTCCACTTGACTGATTATATTTCGAAATTTTTTAGCTACTCCCAAAGCCCTAAAAACGACCATACATTTCAAGGATCTCCTTTATTTCAAATTTCTGCTGAACTGTTCTAGTCATATATCTGCAGCCCTCCATGTCTCGTTAATACAAATTTCACCCAATGAATTAATCTGCAAGAGATTTTTATGCATGGTATATAGAAAGTAACGTTTGCATTATATGATTCAATCTGTCAACAACAACAATTCATAATGTAACGTTGTACCTTTCAGATTCATGGTCGTTTCTTCGTGTTTTTGTTCTCTGTGATATAGGTTGTGCACCATTAGAATAACTAATTTTTACAGCTGGAATTGTGGATAAGTCGTCGTCAGCATCAGAACCAATCAATTGTTTTACACTGGCAGAAGGATTCCGCATGAAAGTAAAGATATCAGAATCAAGAGTCAACGACTGAAAGATACATTCCAATAAAGTAATGCTTGATGAGATTCCTTTTACGTGGCTAAAAGAGAAATTATTTGGATGAAACTGGTATAAAATACATCATAGAAAGAGATAGTACCTGAAAGATCCTTTGTTGTAAAGGTGTAGATGTAGCTCATCAACCACTTTAAAAAATAAAGTTCCACGCAGCTTTGAAAGATCTGATCGAACATCTTGAAGGGCTCCAACCTTCGCATATGATCCCAAGGCTCAAATATTATGAATAAAGAACAGAGAAATTAAAATGACCCTTTACAAAAAATCAAGGGTGTGCCAATATTCGATCATATTATACCCCATTTATCCCTTCGCGATCAAACTGGCTGGTTGACACCAAATATAGTTGTACAGCAGCATAATACTGCTTTTCTGCAATCAATTTTTCAATCCTCGAAGGAACCTAACCATGAATAAGCATCAGGCATCTACGTTTAAAACATGTGTCAAACTGATAAAATATATACATCAAGGAGACACAAGGTCTATCATTTCAATAAAACATTGTTACCTGAGATGCATTCTCAATTTGATCGAGCAGTGATAAAACATGACGAATAGTGAGAGAACGATACCAAAGCTGTTGAAGTTGTTTGTTCCGAGTCCCAAGTAGTTCTTTTGCCCTGTCCAAGTCATTCTTGAGGCCGTTGACACTAGAAGTGGAATCATTAAACATTTGAAGTATCTGCATTTGAAGTTAGTGAATCAAATTATCACTTTCAGCAATTGAAAACAGACTTACTCGATGCAACTATACATCGGGACTCAGCATCAATTGATCATTTATATCATAGGTCTCCATGATTATGGATGATATGACAAACAATCTCAAGGTTTCAAGAGCCTGCACCTTACTTTTCTAAACAAATACTAGGACCGCTAAAAAACCTGGGAATAATTGTGGAAGGCTTTGTTGAAGCCATCATGGTATCCTTTCACAACATCATCAACAATATCCTCGATATCATCTCTTTGCTGACGTAGACTTTCGATAGCATCTTCTGGGACTTGCGATGTCAGAATTTCCACAACATGGGGAAGCGAATCGAACCTCGCCTGTTTCCAAACTTCATTGATTTCATCTAGTTCACTTTGTACGACCTGAAAGCAAACCATATACATAATATCTTAGCACTTTCCTGCACTGCTTTAGATTCAAAATAGCAATTTTTCAATTTTGAGTCTACACACATTGATGATTGATAGATCGTATACCTGCCAATCAACAGAGTGTCTGCGAGCCATTTTAAATCACAGGAAGGATAGGTATCTGAACAAGTTCTGGCTCAGAAAGAGCCCTGCTAATGAAAATATATGATACATCTCTGCAAACTCAGAAAAAATGTTTGTGAGCTATTTTGGATTAGAGATTAAGCTCATTTTTTTCACAAACAGTGCATGCCACCAACCAATTTCGCAAGTAAGCTTGACATTCTCTATGGCACAGAGCTATTGAAATCATATAAGATAGACAAGGTTCCATCTTTTTAGCACATTCCCACATATTATGAGTGTGTTAGCTAATTCAAGGAGTTCTTGCACAGATTTAGCACCAACTAGCAGCTTTAAACTTTGATTCACGTTTAAACCATTTTTACTCACAAACTGCTAATTCACAGAGCTTATACTACACACATCTACCAATCAACGGAAAGCAGCCATGAGCCGTATCAGATCAGTGATAGATAGAGAACTGTCTCAGCTAGTATAAGAGAATGATATACAATGGAACCTTTTTCAGATCACAAGAAGTACTGCCTGTAAATTATTCTTCTTACGAAAGGAAGGATAGTGAGCCATGTTAGATCTCCCACAAAAGTAGAGAAGCCTTAGGTAATATATGCAATTGCTCCAAACAAATCCAACAATGACATACTCCACCTCCCTTCTTCAGATCATGCGTATGCAAAATCTCCAAGATGAATGTATATATATATATATAGCTAATCGGCAACAGGATCATGATCAATAAAATCAACAAGGCAAAATATGGGTACACTTGATGGCCATGGGTAGACCGTGACTTAAATAAACTGACACATCTTCCGACCAGGAGAAGGATTGTGAGCCATTTCAGATCATCAAAATACATGCATCTTAAAAATAAAATTTGCTCATAGACACCACATTTAGATGCGGTGTGCTAAAAGACAGCACATTGAACGCAGAATCAGAAAAAGAAAAAAAACGAAACAAAGGAATGTGCTCCATGACTCAGGAACAGAAAGAACAAGAGTTGAAACAAAAGCATATACAACGTACCTGAAAATCATGATATGTATTGTGATCCATTATCTGAGATCAAGCAGCAATTCAAAGCTTACAATCGTTTTTTTCTTTTCTCTTTTTTTCGCTCGGCCTTGCGTCAGGAGTCCGTCGCAGGTCCTGAAGAAGAAATCGAAAGCCATTGAATTTGGCAAAAAAAGGAAACACAAAAAAAAAAATCGCTGCAACAACACGAACAAAAATCTCTGCAATCTGAAGAAGGATGGTACAAACCTGAGAGGAGCAACATGTGCGAATCTTAGGAAAGAATCAGAGCAAATCTGAGGAAAGAATCAAAGAATGCGGAGGTTCGAGAGGATCTGAGCAAACGAAGCAGCAGCAGCAGCAAGAAGAAGAAGAAGAAGAAGAAGAAGACGAAGACGAGGACGAGGACGAGGACGACGAAGACGAGGAGGAGGAGGAGGACGACGACGACGACGACAGCAGAGGCGAGGCTATGGCAGCTGCAGAATCATCATCTTCCTTCTCTGATTTCGTCCTGAGACCTGCAGAATCATCATCTTCCTTCTCTGATTTCGTCCTTGTCTCAGACCAGAAAAACAGAAATGGTCGGATAGTTTCAGAACATTGCATTTCTAGCCCACCGCTCATGCATACATACACAAACACATACATGCACGCACACATACATGCATGCATACATACAGACGCACGCACATACATACATACATACATGCACATACACACATATATCATATTGTCACACACATATCGGCACATGCATCCATGCATACACACATACAGAAATGCATACACAGATATGCACACGCATATACATACATGCATGCATGCATGCATGCACACATACGCACCTGCACATACAGCGGGCGGTTCACATACACATACATACATACATGTATACGTATATCATACGGTCACACACATACCGGCACATGCATCCATGCATACACACACACAGAAATACATACATACATATACACACGCATATACATACATGCATGCATGCACACATGCACACATACATACATACATACACATACATACGTATATCATATCGTCACACACCTACTGGCACATGCATCCATGCACACACACACATATACATGCATGCATGCACACATGCATACATGAATGGCACGCATGCACATACATGCATGCATACACACACATGCATACCGATGATAAAACATGCATCCATTGGGTGCATTCGATCCTTCCCCACAGATACAATGTACATGTCGACGTGCACATTTTGCTTAGGGTTTAGGGTTTAGGGTATAGGGTTTACTAGCATTGTGTTCTACGGGTTTAGGGTTTAGGGTTTACTTACACTGTGCTCTGGACCACTTTCCCTTCCTTGCTTACATCAATGTGCAAAGCCACATGCCATTCATTGTATCTAATGCTCAACGCCGACATTTTTCACATCCGGTAATTATGTATCCCAAACCCTTCCCGATTCACCAAACAATCACAACTTCAACTAATCAAGGAACAGAACAAGTTCTAACATCTTCATGAAGAATCAGAAAGACAAGCGATGAGAGCTTTGCCACAACTCCAGAGCCTCGACATACAAATAAAAGTAGCCCAAGAGAAATCTCTATTGCAGCAACCGACGTTATTAGCATCTGACATCCAATCCAAAGCGGTCATAATTAGATCTAAGACACAACATATGCCGCAACTCAAGTCCTACATCTGTAAATGGATTTATGCTGGCTGGAGCTGCATTCAATTATTGTTAGTTTATTATAAGCATCAAGCTTGGTATCATCAAAAGTTCCAATCACATAAAGCTACTTGACCCGCAAGAATCTGATACTGCAAATTGAACCTACCGCCTCTTCTTGTAGTGTGGGCATCATCTGTAAACAATTATGAGCTATTGTTGATGGGAATGATACAAGCTCCAACAATACAAATCCAAGTTATACATGTAGCTTGAGGGAAACCATTGATAGACAAAACACTAAAATTAGGGCATTTCATCCTTATCATTGTCGTCGTCATCATCGTCTTCCTTCTTCTTCTTCTTCTTCTTCTTAGGGTTTAAGGTTTAGAGTTTCAGAAGTAGAGCTTAGGGTTTCATCATTAGCATCTTTTTTCTTCTTCATCTTCTTTTCCAGCAAAATACTTTCACAATGTTTGTCACAATGCATTACTCCTCCGCACAGTCAACCTCGTTTGCCTTACAGATCAAACACCAGAAATCTTAAATACTTCTGAAAATGAAGGACCAAAAATTGTAACGTTTGTTTGGCCTTCCTCATCTTTCTTTCCAAATGGCATGTTTGTCCCAGATGCTTTCCATAAAATCACTGATGGATGGGGATGATCAACACAATAGATGTGAGCTAGCATTGCATTGTTCCAGTGTTGACTCTTGTTTAAGATACGCATGACATAGCACTAAAAACTCAAGGATCAGACACCAGAAGAAAGCTTATTCAGCTGCTTCTTCTTCTTCTCCTCCTTCAGTGCTTTGTTTTGAATCTTGAGCTGTTGCAATTGCTTCCATAACTCTTGCCTTGTCCCGCTCCATGCCCTACGATACTCGTCATACTTCTTCTCATCCACCCATATCTTGAGATGCAAATGCTCAAGGTTTCGGTAGGTTCCATGGTTCAATATCATACTGGTAAATGGAAGCTTTGAATTCCTCAAGGCTCTAACAGACAAGTTCCACAAGCCGAAGAGCTCCTCGTCATTCAGTTCAGACATTCTACCCACATGCCTCACAGGAGTAACGACAAATCCACTTCTCCCTTTTGCATCCAATCGACACACAGCATATGGCTGATCACAATACTCGTCTAAAATGCAATCTTGGGCTTTCAAGCTACACCCTTCAAAATGGAAAAGAGGTGCATTTGGATAGCAAGATATACAACCCTCCCGGGGCAGCATCAAAGGCCCTGACCTTTCAGCTCCAAAGAAGATATTCATCCTGAAATCATCCTCTACATCCACAATTTTCATATGGAAGTCGCGGATCTTCCGAACCTCTTCAACTTCCATTGCGACACCCCTGAAGAAAGCTACTACCTCTGCTTGCGGAGTGCTCTCGATGAAGGTGCAGAAATCTGTACATGGCTGCTTTGCATATCGAAGCTCAAGGAGCTTCCCTCGAGACATCTCTTTACAGATGACTAGATGATTGTTCGATGCTTGATGGGATGGTGAGTCAGCAGATGCAGAAAACATCTTGATTAACCCTAGTTTCACAAGCTATAACAGCGTTTAGAGTTTCCATTAAAATCATAAGCAATGTAAGCCAGAAAAATAAGAGAATAAAGAGTCCATTTGAATCAGAAAACAGTATCCTTACACGGTGTGGGTTCACAGGTGTTAAAGAAAGGACTTGATTGAACTGAACCTAGATGCATGTGTGTAATAGATGTAGATGCCAACAACATCTTGATTATAGCCTAGTTTTACAAACTTCAAGAAATATCTAGTTAAACAAGGCATGCTGAATCTTATTACTCGGAGATATGATTTACTCTAAATAGAAATCCTTTGCTTCCTCAGTCGAATATTTGACTGTTTCTTTGGATCTTTCCATCCATGATGTTTCCTGTGATAATAACGAAAAAACTGAGTTTGCTAGACTTTAGGGCCATCAGTGTGTTTCTTGTGAAGCAAGAATGCAAAATCTGCTGAAGGAATCCCTTCTGGATGCATAATCTTTCCTTTCACCAACTGGCAAATATGGATTCAGCTTACTAAATGATGCTATGGCTTCTGCAGAACCATGAATCCCATAGCATATCTTTACATAATGTTGACTAGATTTCTGGCTAATATGATTCCTGGCTAGCATGATTTCTGGCTAACATGCTTCGTGAAACAGCAATGAAGGATCTGTTGATGGGATTCCTTTTTGGAAGCATCTTCATTTGTTAACCGACCGGAGAAATGGTGGTTGACCAGTCTATTATCAGAAGCTTATGGATACCAAAGAAGCATGAGTTACAATACATATAATTATATAAAGTTTGGTGAATTTGGGGCTGATCGACATGCTTGCTGATATGAAAGGCTGTAACAAAGTATCGATTTTCCAGGGTTTTAACTACGAAACTGTGTAATATCTGTAAGCAATTGCACTTTCTTGAACACAAAAGACGTATATGATCAGCTGCTACACGCATTACGAAATCTAAGTGTAAAAGTGTTCAGCCAAAGAATTCATTGACCTTTTCGAAGAAAAAAACATGCTTGCTTTAATCTGAAATCCAGATTCACAAGTTGCATAGCCGAAAATGTGATAATCATCGAAAGAACGCCTTCCTTTTAATTTCTTCCATGACCCATAGGAAGAAAAACTAAGATGAGATAAAAGAAAGAAGGCAAAAAGTTTTTCCGTGGATTCACTCACTCGTTCACGCACGTCCATTCATTCATTCATTCATTCATTCACTCATTCATTCATCCGTTCATTCATTCATCCATTCATTCATCCATTCATCCGTTCATTCATTCATCCATTCATTCATCCATTCACTGATTCAATCATTCACAGAGTTGGATTACAAACCTGAGAGTTTTTTTCCATGGATAGAAGGCAACACGCTTTTCCATGGATTCCCTCACTCATTCGCTCGTCCATTCATTCATTCATTCATTCATTCATTCATCCATCCACCGATTCAATCATTCACAGAGTTGGATTACAAACCCGAGAGCTTTTTTCCATGGAAAATCGACCGATGTGCGAGCGGAGGAGGCCGAGGAGCAGGACAGGCCGCACGGCCTTCGTCATCGTCATCGTTATCGCCACGATTGCTCGGTTTCTGTCGCTGTGACTTCAGGCTTTTGAATGAAGTGAAGAACAAAGAAGACGAAGAAGAAGAAGAAAAGAAAAGTCGGCCCCAGAGTTCAATCACATCTGATGTAATTAACAAAAGCCAGAATGGACTCTGATCATTTTCAGCATCTGATTCCCAATGCAAGTCAGTAATCATCGGTAATCATCGTGATAATCACCATCATAATCATCATCATAATCATCATAATCATCGTCATAATCATCATCCCAATGCACGATTTGTTTGGGTTTTTATGGCATCGATCCTCGATCATCATTCGTGTAAAATCTGGAGAAACTTGTCGAGATTGTCGGTATTATAGGTCCGAGCTGTTTCTCGTTCCTGCCCCGTGTTGTGTTTCTTGTGGTCAGTAATCGTCGCTAATCACCAGCATTTGATTCCCAATGCAAGTCCGTAATCGTGCTCGATTTATTTGGGTTTTTATGGCATCGATCCTCGATCATCATTTGTGTAAAATCTACAGAAACTTGTTGAGATTGTCGGTAGTATAGGTGCGAGATGTTTCTCGTTCCTGCCCCGTGTTGTGTTTCGTGTGGTTATAGCATCAAGCTCGACGCAGAAAACCAATGCAAGGCAATGCTTTGCTTTGTGGTAGAGGGGAAGATCGTTTGCATTCGCTTTGGCAGAAGAAGATCGACGAGCCGAGGAGATCGTCTTCTGTGTCAGCCGCTCGGAGCAGACTTGCAATAAAACCAAATCTAGTGCTTGTCTTGCATACGAGTAACATGTTCGTAAGAATGCCATCTTACATTCGATGCAAGATTACTAGCGACCTCCTCCATAAACCCCGCTCTAGGCTCCGATACCCCCTCCCCACAACAGTTGCCAGTTAATTACAGTTTGATCAATCGATCCCCAAGTTTGTTGGGCCTGAATCAACGATCTAATGATGCAGCTAGCCAACGGTTGAAGGATTCCCTTGATCTGATGATGATGATGATGTTGTTGTTGTTGTCGATGTCATGATGCTAGGATCGAAGTCGTTGAATGCGCTGCTCTCATTCTGATTTGGCGAAGATGACGATCAGGATGGTGACAATGAAGATGAGGATGATGATCAGACGACGGTGGTGGTGGTGGTGATGATCGTTGTGATGAAGCATGATGATGATGGTCATGTTAAACCCCAACCAAAATTGAAAAATGGCCTCTAAATACATCCAACACCACAAAAGAAAATCCCAGAAGATTTTAGGCCTCACAAAAAGGGCAAGGGAAAAAAAAACAAAACATCCAGAGATTTCCTTAGAAAAATAAGAAAATTTAATACCGAAGCATTTTTCAAACAGCACAAAAAAAAAACGTCTGACAAAATTACAAATTACATTTTAACGCCTGCGGAAACACAACTCAACGCCTACTCTCGTCTTCCACTGAAAATGAACCCGCCGGATTAATTCCGTGCGGTGTAACGTCGATTGGTTTTGATTTCTAATCATTTCCCATCAACCGATCCGCATCGGTTCCCTTTACCACATTCGATCAGCAGGTTAATCGATCATCGCCTTAAATTGATCGGGCATCCAATTAATCCAATTAATCGATCGGCGCCTTATTAAATCTGGCGTCAATCGAGCAATCGAGCATCGATCGATCAGTTAATTTGACGTTAATCAAGCTCAGAATCAGTCAGATATGGTGTTAATCAATTCAGCTTCGCATTAGGGTTTAAAAAGCAAAATGCAAAAAGCAAAAAAGCAAAAAGCAAAACGCAAAACGCGGCTCAAATAATTTCATTCACTTTTTCCTTTTTCGGCCTTTTGTCTTCTGCGTCGCCTTCTGCTTCAGACTTCTGCCTTCTCCTTCCTGCTCCTGCTTCAGACTCCGCCATCGCTATTAGGGTTTCGACAGCGTCGCCTGCGCCACAGAAGCCGGCAGCAGAAGCAAGCTTTTGGTCCCCTCCCCCCCGTGTCATTGGCAGATTTGCACAGAGAAGAAAGAAGAAGAAAGAAAGAAAGAAAGAAAGAAAGAAAGGAGAAAGAAAGAAAGAAAGAAAGAAAGGAGAAAGAAAGAAAGGAGAAGATTTGAAGCGAGGAAGGAGAAGAAAGAAGGACGAAAACGAAGATTCCAGGAGAGAACGGAGAAGGAAGCAGGAAGCAGGAGATTCCAGGGGAGAACGCAGAGGAAGGAAGGAAGCAGAAGAAGATTCGAGGAGAGAACGGAGACGAAGGAAGGAAGCAGAAGAAGATTCGAGGAGAGAACGGAGGACGAGGAAGGAAGCAGAAGAAGATTCGAGGAGAGAACGGAGGAGGAGGAAGGAAGCAGAAGAAGATTCGAGGAGAGAACGGAGGAGGAGGAGGAAGGAAGGAAGAAGAAGATTCGAGGAGAGAAAGGAGGAGGAGCAGGAAGAAGAAGAAGAAAGGGAAGCATCTGTGATGGAGACGATTGCCTGTCCCTCTCCTCCTTCCTTCAAAGCTTTTGCCTGAGAGCTTTTGCCTGAGAGCTCCATTGTACGAATCCACGAAAAGAAACGCCAGGGAGGACGGCGAAATTCCGGAATGTGCTCAATGCTTCACAAGCATTTCGCATTGATAGTAGCTCCAAAATGGTATTTTGGTTTCCTTAGCACCTTGTTCTCTCAATGACGCTTCTCCTGCGCTGCCCCTGTGCAATCTCTGAAAGAAGCTATTTTTACACGGAGAAGCAGAACGCGAATTGTGAGTTCAGGGAAAAGAGTCTGCTCAAGAAAAGAAAAGAAAAGAAAAGAAAAAGAACAGTTTCAGGATCCGTTGTTTTGTTTTCTCTGGAAGCAATCTTCGGTATTCTTCTTAGATGAATGATTGAATCGAGAATACAGATGTGCAAATAGAAGATTTGGCCTGACTCTGCCAGAAAGGATTCGGAGATGCGGTTATTGCTTTTTGATGCAGTTCTTGGATCGCTGATGGAGAGAAGAAGAAGAAGAAGAAGAAGAAGAAGAACACGAGAGCACCATCTCTGAAGGCAAGTGACTATGGAAGAAAATGAAGGTCTAGAAGTTGATGACAAAGCTTCTCCTGCTGCTGCCTCCGTCGATGACCATGGCTTGTCTGCAATTCCCCAAGTAAGTGCTAAAACTTCTAGTATCATTTCACAACGAAAAATCCTGCAGTCTTCATGGATACAAAGATTAAAGCCATTTGGTGGCTCTGATCGGAGAAAAGAGGAAGAATCTATAGCCTCACAAGGTCACGTGTGGACTCATTTTAGCAAGGATTTCAGCAGTTCTGGAAAACGAATAAACAAGTCCTCAAATCACTCTTCATCATCCCTCCCTGATGGAGCTCCATCTCAGACTAAACAATCAAGAGGCAAAGCAATAAACTTTCCTAGAGTCTTTTCTAGCAACCCTGTTATTCCATTTGTTCCTTTGGATGAGAACTTGGAGAAATCTTTACACCATGGAAGCTCAGCTTCATCCTGGGCGTCGGATGGGCTGGTCTCCCAGAGTGCGAAACTTGTAAGGAAGGAAGAAATCTGTTGTCATGGAGAATCTTCTGGAGATCCAGTCATTCCATCCGTTCCTTTCGAGGAAATACACTCTCACAGAGGCGATTCTGGAAATTGTATGATTCCACATGTTCCCTTGGAAGGGAATGCCTCCCTTAGCAGTGCAGCTGGCCTGAGGACATGGAACCATCTTTCAAGTTCCCATAACAGTTTTATGAAGAAACCCTCTAGCTTTACTGAAGTTCTTGTTCCGCAAGAAGGTTCCCATAACAATTTTATGAAGAAACCCTCTAGTTTTACTGAAGTTCTTGTTCCGAGCTCTCAGAACAAGGAAAGGACAAGTGCAGGGAAGAGTAAGGATCCATGTGAAGACTTGTACACAGGGGCATGCAAATCAGAAGACTCTTCCACTCTTCCTTTGCCACAGGGAACCACATGTGATAAGAATACCTCTACAGCTATGGAGGGAGGAAGTGCTGGATGTCGATATCCCCTTCAACACCCAAACACTATTAGCAAGGCCATGACAAATCTGAAGAGTGTGTCTGTGCAGTGTGGAGAAAATATCTTCCTTGCTGAAGCAATGCATGGCCAGGCTCCTATTGGTAATAGAGTCCAAGGCAATGATGACAAACAACGGCATTTTCTCGAAGAGCCTAGTCGACATACTGATAAGGTACCGCCCTCTGAATCTGCATCTTGTACAGACTTGAGTACACCGATACAGCAACCTCAGGAACATGGAGAGGTTCATATTGGTAATGTAGATGAAGCGAAACAACTGTGTTTTCTTGACGAGCCTCATCTGCATGCTGATAAGGTACCACCCTCTGAATCTGCTTCCTGTACAGACTTTAGTACATCAATACCACAGCCTGAAGAATCTCTTGTTATGAAGCAGCAAAACTTGAAAGATCCCTTACAAAATTCCTTGCTAAGGAGCAAATATAACTCTTCTATGCCACTGGCCCTCATCCCTAACATAGCGAACAATGATCCGAACAAAAACTTCCATGGGGTGAAAGAGAATTTTGGATTTCTTCGATTTCCCCGGAAATCAAGTTCAAGGCTCTATGATAACTCAAACAATGATAGAAATATGGAAAATGACAGCGCTGTCAAATCCGATCCACGCAATCAACTGCAAAATGCCGTAGAAACATGTTCTGTAGGTACTAGTATCATTGGAGGATTCACAAACCAAGATACACGTGGACCAGGTAGCAGAAGTGACAGAAATCGTAGCTGGAGAAATAATAAATTCTTCAGTGATGATGTACTAGCTGCCACGGCACTATTTACTGATGAACCATCTTTGAAAGAAGGTCCAACAAGGTTTCTTGATCTCTTCTTTCTGTTCATTTATTCTCATTAGGGCAAGTTGTATTTTTTCATCTAGTCTCTCTGCTGTTTAATCTTTGAATCTGATAGTAGGCTGATGTTAGTTTTGTTTCTCTTTATATGTAACGATAATGATAGGCTCACCTTACCAAAAAACCATCCTGGTGACTATTGGAGTGAGTGGATGAAAATTTGGGAGAAATCAACAACACCCATGAAACATGATGTGATCAACGTAGAAACAGAAATTTTGCAGGCGGGTCATATTATACCAGAGTATCGCAAACCCAATCCCAAAACACCTGATATCATCCTTGATGGAGAGAATCTGGGACAGTTTTCAACTTCTAATGAACAAATGTATGGAAAGCAGTCAACTGATTTTCCCCAACGAAATGATGCAATTCTTAGTCCGACAGAGAAAAGAGGACATTTCTTTTGCCAAGGTATTGGTTCAGTTTTTTTAGTTAGTCACACTTATAAAATACGGAAAAGCTCATTGTAAAGTGATCTAAATCACAAATGATACTTAAGATTAGGGTTTATGTGATAATTTTCCAGGAGCAAGTGGAAGTGGGAGATCTAAGATTGGAGACCTTGTAAGATCTGGCTCTTGGCATTTGCATACTTTCTTGTATCTGCTATAAGTTCTTCTTTTTCTTCCTCTTCTTCTTCTTCTTCTTTTCTGTATCTTCAAAACATGGTAGTTACGAATATACTCATAATTAATGCACAACATAATTGTTCTGGTAAAATAGTTTGTCAAGTGAAAACCAAGTCTTTGAAGGAAATAACAACAAAAGGCACCTTTTCAGGGTGGAAAGACATCAATTTCTACCTCCAGCTTCCCCTAATGGATGATTACATCAATTATTCAACTTCTTATTAACGATTCCACACATCTGCTAGGCACACTTTTAGTTCACTAAATCTTCATTGATACATTAAGTAGGGGCCGTTCCCGCTTATTTAGGCATTTTCTGAGTTTCTACTGAGATTAGGTCATGTCATTCCTACAGGGTTTAGTGGGTATTATTTCAGTATTATATTGTGTGATGCATACTCAGGTTAGTGTATAAAGATCTTAATCTGTTTCTTGGGGGAAACCAGGTCTATGTTTTCTAGTATAAAGGGATAAAAACACATGTGAATGACATGCTTTGAGTCCTATATGATGTGTTTAAGGGTAGTTTATGCTACTGAAATCTAGTTCTGCTTTGATGCAAAAGAAAATTGTGTGTCTCAACAACCCCGTGCGTGAGAAATTACGTTGTTATCACCTTGGGAAGATGAAACAAATAATCAGAAACATAACATTTAAACATTTAGAATCTCCCAAAACCTGCTACAAGTTAAGCTGAATGAAGTGCTACAAGTCATAACATTTGACCTTCATGTTGATGTACTTATTGATCTAAAAATTTTAATATTTTGAATGAAATTGGTGTATGCTTGGTTCATGTCCTTAGATTATTAGGGTTGATCATATTTGCAGGAATGGGAACAGAGAATTACGTCTAATCTCCAGAAATCTTACACCATTAAGGATTTATCAAAGCATCCTGGGGGACAGGCCTGGATTAGACGATGGTGCTCTTCCACAAGCATAGCTGAAGGAACAGACAAGATTGGATCATTCATTGTTACCAATGATGGAAATTCAAGCTTAAACTTAAACAGCTTAATTGAGAGATCAAACCATAAAGCAAGTCAAAATGTAAACATTTCTGAATCAAAAGACATTTCTAATACAAGTAAGAAGCCTGTGAAAGTTCCAACAAAACATACTGGTTCAACGTCCACAAGGCAAGCCCATCAAGTAGTGATTCCAGCTTACACCAGCAATGTTTCAGAATTAGGTGATTTTGTGAGATCTAAAGCAGGTCAAGCTATGGCCATGGTTGGCAATACAGCTAGCATAGCTACCTTGTTACAGAGAAATGACACGCTCTCTGTTTGGACGTGTGATATCACAACTCCCGAGATGGAGAGTGGCAATGATTTTACTGACGGCAAGTTTCACTTGGATATGGAAGATTTTTGATTCTCTGGAGTACAATCATTATGTTTCCTGGGAAGAGGCTTAGTTTGACATAGCTCTTTATATTGAGGCAGTTTTTGAAGCCTGATCAGGTAATTGAGTTTGATATTGTCTGTTTGTGCATTAGTTTGTGAAAGCATTGCTTAAAAGAGCTTTTCATAATTATGGATCCTTTTTGCCTACAGGAAGTTGTGCATTTGGTTGGAATCACAGCTTCAAGAAGAGTTGTAAATTTGATTCTTTTGTTCTTTTTCGAGCTTTTAAAGAACACAAATCCAGCATTCAAAATAAAGTGGGTTTGTAAAGATCAGAAGAAGGTAGGATTACGATGTATATTGAGGAAAGGTATTGAAATTCATTTGTAGGGTATATATTCGATTGGGAAGATGAAGTCTCGATGACTGAAGCTGGAAGCAGTTGGTCGATTGAGGATCGCGTGTTTCACAAGAAATGGATATGTAATGGGTGTACTGTATTCAGGTCTGCTGTCTTATTTACAGTCCTAGCATGATCGGGCTAGGCAATTGATTATTTGTCATGTCATTATGGAGCAAATATTGGCTTTTATGGTGATTTAAAGCGTCTTGTGAGCCTGATATCGTAAAGAAGATATTTTCGACACGTCACGAATGGGAAAGATCCAGTTGACTGAAGTGGCCAATGGTTCCAAACACTTCATCTTCCAAACTGGCGTCTTTCAAATCCTTTTGGCTATCTTTTAGATCCGCGACATTTTTTGATGGACACAGTGATTGTAATGGTTCAGGTTCGAAGATGATGACTCATCTTGTATTTGTGGTACAGATTGCCTTCAAAAATGGCCGCGTCGAATTATAACCCACCACCCTTTTTAGCTTTCTGATTTTGCTATATTTGCTGAAACATAAGAGTCTACTGCAATAGGTCATCGAAGAGTAGATTTGTTGCTGAGAACAGCTTGCAGCTGGTAGGATGGAAGCATGCCGTATTGATGAAAGCATAGTGGGCCGTTCCATGAGTTCATCCTAGCTAATTCCCAATTGTGATAGAAGGAGCTTTGCTAGAAGGAGCTTTGCATTGCTGCTGGGTAGTATATGCAAAATCCGTGAGCTACTGCCACAAGTTCTTACATTGGGAAAGAAACCTGGAGTCGCTAGAAAGATGGTTAGTAGGAAGTGTCATTTTGCTCTGCTAACAATACCTCATTTCATGAAATCGCAATACACGGAAAAGATATATATATATATATATATATATTCTTATTCCACCATGTATGTTTTGATCAATTCCACCGTATCAAATTTGACAACAATGGTACAAATATTGTATCATAATTTGCACGGTGAATATGGAGTCGATGTTGTGCCCAGAGTCGGAAAGTTACAAAGCTCATTACGTCAAAATCGTATTGCCAACTGTCCGCCAGTTATTGATGCAATTGGAAATCGTTAGTGCCACAATGATTTCGCACTAAAATACAGCAGATTATAGCTGTACAATTAATATACGATTACTACGTCTACCTGAATACTATTATGCTCCTCAAAAATACACATTGAGAAGCCAGAAATTAACATCGACTTATGCCAGTATGACCCATGAAAGATTTTCAGTTTTTATCAAGAACATTTCGAATTTTATCAAGAACAAATTCAACAGCTCCTGGTCGAAGTTAGACCATGTGTGTGCAAACAACGCATAGAAAGATACCACCATTTATAGGGAAAGGTTTTGCATTTACATTTCATGAATGGATGCCTAGAGACAGGAAAAATGTGAAAGCCAATGCGTTACTGAATTTTTGTTCACACAATATCACACCACTAAATGAAAGAAAACAACATTATTCACCAAAAACCTTCTCAAGGCCCAAGGAATCGCAGCTTCGTCGAAAATGGTTCTACTTTCTCAACCAACAGCCATAGCTCGTGCCTCTGAGAAAGCCATGATCAATGATGGTAGTAAACATCAACCAGGTTTCACCACCCAACACTTGGTATCCCTATTCATTTTTCCATACAGTTTCTCACCACCGCACGCCCATATAATGCTTGGGTTCACACTTCTTTGGAGTCTATAATTGTCAGCATGAATTTGTTCAAGACAACACAGTTTACTTCAAGTATCAATTTGAGGTCTACCAGAGTATGCTGAAGCAAGTTCAAAAGGCATCCTTTCCTCCCTTAGATGTGGGATGATGTCACGCATATCAAGGTGAGCAAACATTTTGTACAGATAATTGGGTATCACATAAAAAGTATAGTAGCTGACTGACCCATAGAAATGTTCCCTGTGTTGTTGAGAAAACTTTGGATTGAAATGATATCTGTTTATTACCTCTTCTTGAAATGGAAATGCTTCATTCACTTCATTGGTAAGGTTGTGGCATGTAGCAGCTTCTCTTGTGTGTGCTTCACTATCTTTTGGATGTATTTAATTAATTGTTAAAGAAATTCAGATAATAATTTATAAACATATACACATTACATTATATTACACTACACACGTGTATAGATGAGGATGTAGTTATAGATGTCATTACATATACACACACTGATACATATAGATATATAGATATAAATAAAATGTTCTCTCCATATATACATATATAGGTATCAACGTATTACCTTTCGTGCAGTGGTGATTACTGACTTCAGTGATTAGTGGGCAAGTACATTTGTGGTCAAGTTAAATAAGAAGCTAGATGTCTCCATGTGTAAATATACCCATCTAATAAGACATGAATGATGATACTATAGTAAGTAGACACATCTATATATGTATTCTCATGTGCGCTATGTTGTGTAAAAATTATATGCATATTTATATGTATACAAAGCTAATATAGGTGACAGATGGATATTTTCTCATGATCGGCTGGATTGTCAAGGATCAGGAAAGCATTGTTGACGACTAAAGCTCTCACGCGTAAATCCATTGCCTCCTCCTGCTTCTCCTTCAACATCTTTAAGAGCTGGCCAACCAGAATCAAATGAAAATGAAAGTGAAACTGTGTATCTATGGCAGAAAACAAACTTCATGAAGAAAGTTGACTGTAGAAGAAAAAGTGGTTGAGAAAGGTAGTACAGTACACTATCAAGGTGATTAGCATAGATTTCGGCTTTCTCGTCAGCTATTCCATAATCACGCACATCCTCCACAGCATACAAATCATTGGCCCCTGTTGGCTGAAAAGGCTGATGAATTTCATCTCTGATTACTTGTAGCATCGACCCTACTCCACCCTCTTTCCCAATCTCCGGTTTCAATATGCCAGGAATAGTGTGATTGACAGAGAGCTTCATATTTGGATTGATAATGTTAGTGAAGCTGTCGCTAACAGTCTCATGAGAAACCTTCTGCTCTTCTACTTCAATGCTAGCCTTAACTTGATCAGCATAAAGCTTAGCTGGAGTAGGAGCTTGCAGCTTTGCAAACATGTTAACACTTCCATTAGTAAAAATTCTAGTCCTCTTCAAGTTCCATGTTCAGTCAGCAAGACATTATACCTCATTTTCCAACTTCCTACTCTCTTCTGTTCTTGTTTCAAGATCAACATTGCTCTCTGTATATGATATATTATCACTCTCGCATTCCAGATCAAAGTGAAAAGCTTTTTCAGAAGCCTCTCTGTGTAAATCTAAATGATGCCTCTTAGTCCAAATATACAAGATCCTTCGGTTATATTGGATTAAAGCATTACGTTGTTACCGAAGAATTCCAATAGACTTTGTCCTGTCCAGGTGAGAAAGCCCCCCTGAACTAGCCTTAATGGTATCTATTAATCCATTTCCAACATTAGCCTTGTTCTTTCCAAGGAGATAAATACCCTTAGAATATGTGGCATTGCTTGATTTCATCTTTGATATCTTCATGATTAAATTATTCAAAATCAGTTTTTTGTGCGGGATTAAGCATTTTTTATTGTGTTAATATGCAATCAGTTACAGACCTGATCTACGTTCCTTGTGTTTGGATGAACTGAGGCCGATGGCAGTAAATTTAAATGGTTTTGGAGCTCTCCAGCTGATTCAGCATTTAGCTCCATATTCTGAGTACCATCATCCTGTGTATGTAGAATAACATATTTCCCACCGACTCTCGTTCTGTCAATAGATATATTTGATCTGTAATTCGTTACAACTTCTTTTCAAAATCTATGATGTTGGCTTCATAATAGTAATTGTAGCTTAAAGAAATATAGTATGTATACCTTACTGATTGCAGTGATGGAGTTTGCTCAGTAGTATGTATAGTCTGACCATTAGCTTGGTGAAATATAGTATCTATAGTCTGACCATTAGCTTGGTGAAATATAGTATCTATAGTCTGACCATTAGCTTGGTGAAGCCTATTGGAAGACAGACTAAGGGGAGATTTAGGAACGAGACTCTTCCTTTGTTGTCTACTGTCTTCAGTTAGAGTGATGCATGGCCAGTCCGTGCATTGCCTCTTTGAGCTATGTGAATAAGATGCATCTGATTCTGCTTCATGAGAAGCATCAAGAGTGTTATTCTCCTTGCTGTATGCAGGTGAAGGACAATCTGACTGCTCCGTAATTGTGCAGAACTTCCTGTATAACTCTCTCTCTCTCTCTCTCTCTCTCTCTCTCTCTCTCTCTCTCTCTCTCTCTCACACACACACACACACACACACACACACACACACACACAAGGACGCAATTAAATAAGAGCAATCACCAAACTTCCATGTATCATGAATATAGCGTGTATCTTGTAAAAGAGAATCCTACCCTAATATGTGTTACTTAAGAATGGTTCATAAAATAGACAATGTTAATAGGGTTTCTACGTAAAACTATGAACCAGAGGCACGTTGATTATGAGATCGAAATATCCAGCAAAACTCTTTTGTTGTATGTCTACACAAATTTTAATATCAACTAGAAGGTAGCAGCTCGATTTGAGTTTACCAGTATATCTCGATAGATAAATATAGTGGTGGGAATATGAAATGAAGACAGATAAATGAAGTGTTGCATGCAGGCATACTTTAAGCACCATTACCGTTTTGATTGGGTATTTTCCGGTAGTTTCTCTAAATTTTCGGCTTTGTACAAATCATGATACCGTTGGAGATGGCAATCAATGTTGGCATTTTCCACTGGTTGGCTAGAAAAACCCAAGATGATAATCAAGTTAATGTAGTTACTATTACAAATTTAGCTTGAAAGCAAATTGATTAAGCTTTACCTATCGCTGGATTTCATGCAGGTACCAGATTGTGGTAGTATCTTCGAACATCTGCTTTCTTGCAAGGCCTTTGGGAAAACTTTGTGTGAAAATGGAGTTTCATCCTCGGAACCCAGTCTTATACTACAGCAATACCATTTTTTTTGTTGTTAGATAAATAAGAAGCTGTCATCACAACAGGAAGGAATCCATCACTAAATGGAAATTTCTATTCATAAACACCTACTTTCACTTCCAGAAACGGCGCACTTTCCATTTGAGTTGCACAAGAGGCTTTTTCTAACACTAAGCGCCTTTTAACTAAGTTTTGTATCAAATGTAGAAAGCCGGGTTCATATATATAGTCACAGAAGTATTAGTAGACCTGATTTCCGATCTTATTTCCTGCTGCTTTACAGTTAAATTAGTTGGTATTACTGTGTCTGACGTGGCTTCCTCTCGAGCTGAATCTGCCTCAGCTTCTGTTTCTTTTAACTTCTGGTCTATGGAGCCCAGACTAGGCTGGTTTACTCTATTTCTTTGTTTGGAACTCTGCTTCGGAGATTCCAGCTGCTTTGGGATTAGCGCTTCTATGTTATTATTGCAGTTACTATCCAGCTGATCAAAGGGTATTTTCTCTTTGTTCATGACTTCAATATCACCTGCTATAGAATCAAAATATGAGCTTTCAACATTCAGCTATAGCTGCCGAATCCGACAGAATAATGAAAATCAGAACTCATAAGACTTTTGAGTTATCAAATTTAAGAATGCCTGACATAGTATACATACATACATATAGATAGATAGATAGATAAGCATATACATATAGATAAAGATATAGATATTAATACAATATTAATGATCACCTAAATTTCCTGTCGTATGATCCTCTTCGTCATCTTGCTTTAGTGCCGATTCATCAGCAATGGATGCTGCATCTGAAATGCTACTACTGCTCAATTTCGCTGATGTTGAACAGTCCCGACTAGACTCCATGGACATTGTTTGCTTATGAGAAGCATAGGGACTTATATTGCGCCTTCTCTGGGATTTTTCATCGTCACTAGAGACGGTCATAAGGGATTTCCATTTGTCAGCTGTTTGATCCCCTCTGATCAGATATCTATGACTTTCCTTATCATGACATATCCTTGTATGAGCCATCCGTTGATCAGCTATTAGATCACTTTTCTGTTCAGTGTGGTTACTCTCCTTTTCTTCATTTCTGCCATCATCATCTTGAAACAGATCATTGAGAGGTTCTTCTGCCTTTAGGCTGACCGAGCCTTCCTTTTCCTTCTGCAGAGATGTCAACTTGCCGCCTTTAATCGGTCCTTTACAGCTTGGCTTTAGTGTATCTTCCAAATCAAAATCATCAAATCTAATTTGCAAATAAACGAAGTAATGAGTGAATATTGAGCAGACTCGATTCAATTTTTTCTATCAACCTTTCAGAATCTTCATCTTTATCTTAATGGACCGAAAAAACCTCATTCAACACAGATCAAATCAAACAAGTCAGCTAATCTGATTCTTTAAACCAAGCTGACACAAGGAAATTCCTGGTACTCGATTAATTAGGCCATACCCGTTGACCTCAAAACAGATATTTGAGCTCCCTTTCTTGTTGTTGTCAGTCGTCTTGATCTGCTCGGTTTGGTTAGGGTCTCCCGCTTTAGGAACAGATCTAGTTCTTGGAAAGTCAAGGTCAGACATGTCGATATTGAAACTTGATAGAGCAGTCAAGCCAGGATCGAAATCGAATTCTATGTCCCTATATGAGAAACATTTCATAAGATTCAAGATTCCATAATCAGGAATTTTTTGCGTAAGATTCAACTATGTTAATCCATGCTCAGAAACATTCTGAAGTAAAGCTTCCATTGTCAGGATATGTCAAAGAAAGAGCAAATAGAAGTGATTTGACCGCAAGTTTAACATACATTTTGGTTAGTGAAAATGATTTCTTGTTATTCTTTGACGCTGAGGCTGGCTGATCATCGTGACCATCATCAAAATCTAGATTTGTAAATAGACGTTCCCCAGGCTTCCATGAAGACAAGAAGTCATCGCCAAGATCATCATCTGAGATTGAAATAGATTACTCTGACATAGTTAGCTATAAAGATTAACCATAATGTCGGTGGATTGGCGTTTGGAGGATCTAGAACTCACCAAAACTGATTTTGTTGCCCGTTTTCTGCAGAGGTGCCATGATATTATGGATTATAATTTCTTTGGGATATTACTTCTGCAGGAAGGAAATAGTTTCTTCGTATATTAGTTCTGCAGAAAGGAAACATCATGGCCCTAAAGAACTTCCATCAGGGAAAGCTTCCTTGACGAATCAAGAAAATGAACGGCACCAACACAGCGATAGCAAAAGAAACTAGCTTGAAGCATTGGCAAGAAACATACGCGTTTGCGAATTCTTGAGTTTTCGATTGACTAAGAATATATTTCGTGTGATCATTAAAGATGGCCCATACTCAATCAGAACCGTGGCATAGATTCGTGGCGTTAGCCAGCATTCGAGAGGAGAAACAGACGGACAGAAGCGGAATAAAAGGACGCTTACCTGGCACAGCGATCAGCACTTTGCGTTGCTTGATGACGGGAATGAATAACTACGGGAAACGGGAGCTCGCCTGAGTTCTGCAGGTGGAATAGAAGCGTATATTAACGGCGCTGGCGGACGAACGCTGGGGCAAGCAGCGATGCCTGGAAAAGCTGCCAAAGAAACCCTGCGAGGCGAGAAGGAAGTACGCTCTTCTTCTGTGTTCTCCGGAGGTCTGCAGCTCGACGGGGAAGCAATGGCGTTTGAGCAGGAATTCCCTGCAGATCATGGACGCGCCAAAGAAGAAACTCAGAAAACAAGAACAATCTTGACCTTGTTCTTGGTCTTGACCTTGACCTTGACTCTGGGATTGACTTTGATCTTGACCTGGATTTTGACTTTGACTTGGTTTTGTCTATGTTTTTTCTTTGACTTGGTTTTGACTTTGACCTTGGGCTTGATTGTTGCCCTTGGTTTTGACTTTGACGAGTTCAAACAAACACAAGCCTGAGATGCGACTGCTACCTCTATGCTCTGGAGAGCAATAGAGCCTGCAATGCAATGTATCTTACCCGGCATGCCAGTGAAACGCTGCATCGATCAGTCGTACGATTTAATCGTTGCTTGACCGAGTTCATCTTCGAATCCACACGTGCTAGTATCGCACTCTGTTTGTCTTGTTAAATTTCGCGATCGTGCGAGAAGAAAAAGGCCGTGTCACCGATTCGGCAACCCGGTGATCTGAGACCTCCTCTTAAAACTGGGTTGAAATCTTCTTGAAGGCTTTCAACGGCTGCTTTTCAAGCCGATCGTGGTCCTCGAGCGGTATGACTTTCTAGTTTCAAATGACGAATGTGAACTTCGAGCATCCACACACACCACCATGATGACCCTTTATGAAACCCCTTTAATATAACATAAACCATATAGCGTCAAACTAGTCTTGATGTACAAAGTTTTTAGCATTCGACACATTGAATGGAGAGAGCTTTTGGGAAGCATGCTGCTAGTGTGTTTCCGTCGGCGAAATTCCGCAAATAAACACAACTTAGTTGATCCAAAGTGTGATAGATACGACATGCATTTTCATGAATAGAAGCACGACAACGTGAGTACACGCACGTGAAGATTAAAGAGTTCTATCGAGCACTATTAAATTAGTAGTGTCGAACATAAGTATCTCACATTGCAATTTATGTACTCGTGGAATCTCATGATAATAATTTGTGTACAAAATATTTGCACTCTTGCGATAAGAAGTGAAGAACATGCTTTGAAAAATATCAAATATTTCTTGGACAACCTTATCAATAAGTTTATCTATAAAGTTGATCATGGGTTTATGGAAGTTGCTCAAAACATCGGAGTTAAGTTCTAATGCCAAGATTCGCGACCCATTACCATAAGCACGTGTTTTTTTTATCATCAATTATGTTTTTATTTTATATTCCTTCCTTTGATCTGACACCATTCTACACTACAGATCTTAACAATGAAAATCCTCAAACCTCGTATTACAACAACTGATTTGTAAATAAAATCTGGCAAGGGTAAATTTAAGCCCCATGCGGATCATTGATCATATCATCAACTGATTTGTAAATTAAATTTGGCAAAGGTAAATTTAACCCCCGTAGAAATGAGTCAATGGGCATATTTTGTGATGCCTTCGTTAAAACACAAAGATAATAAAAAAATGTAGGTCAATTGTGTTCCTTATTTGTTATTGCCTTGTGATAACACTAGGATAATTGTGATGATAGATTGGCAAGTCATTGTCAAGTTATGTTGCAAGTCATTGTCAAGTTATGAGGATAGTTTCTCTTGAAATTGACAAGTGAAACACTCACTACAATACAAATTTAGGTCTGTTGATGTGTTGCATTCCTCCGTATGCTAGATGCTTTTTATGAGTATGATGATATGAACATTTACAGTCCATGCAAATAAATTGTCATCATCAATTAGAGGGAGAATTACCAAAAAATGTCTACCAAATTTATTAATTATAGTTTAACTCCTACTAAAAATAGGAAATATAGATTAATGCCTAATTTCATCTAAAAATTAATACCAAATTAATTTGATTGTTGAACTATTAACTTCTATTAACTATTAACTATAATTTTGAGGAGGATATAGTTTCTAAGAATGCGTAGAAGGTATCCTTTTTTCAAGATCTGATGGCAATTTGCGCCTCCTAGGTGGTTGTTTTGCCTGTCGGGATTGTTTGATTTCAACCCAGGAGTGTGATTCTCTTTTGGGAGCTTATGTGAGACATTTTGTCTTTACTTTGTTGTAATATATATATATATATATATTCGTTTTATAACTAATAATAGGAATTCATTTGATATTATTTTTTGTTAATCAAATATAGTGAGGGAACGAAGCAGTAAACAACAATAGGAAGTAGGAAGCAACTAGAAAATAGTAGTATGAAGATTGTGACTCGATGAACATGGAGAAGGATAGAATTGATTAACGAGAAGCGATGAGAAATTAATCAATTAGCGAAGAAAACTAGGGGCTCATTTATACTTTCGATTGTTTGTAGGCGTTAAAATGTAATTAATAAATTTATCAGGAGTTAATTATGGTAAATTTCACCATTAATTAAGACCCAATTTTACATCGAGCATCGTGTGACCTAGGATTAAGGTTCTTTTTGTTCTGCTTGAGGCCATAACCATCGCATTCCATACACCCTTTTTTTTTCTCAATCGGAAGTTCCCACAGGATCTTGATATCCGTAATCTACCGAGCAAGATCTATCCTCTCGAGCCTCCGATCAATATGCACGCAAAGAAAACCCCTCACGGGGCCGCGAGGGGCTTCAATGAAACAATTGCAGCGAATTTTCCAGTTTATCGAACAACCGGAGCAAACAGCTGAAGCGAAACGTCATCGGAGCGACTCAGATCTGATCCGATAAAAAGTTTTCGAGGTGGAGCTTGGGCCCAACTTTGCAACTGTATGTATGTATATGTGCATGTATGTATGTATGCATGCATGTGTGTGAATGCATGTGTGCGTGCGAGTATGTGTGTGCGGATGTATGCGTGTGTGCATGTATGTGCACGCGTGTATGCATGTATGTGCGCGTGTGTATAGATGTGTATGCATGCATGCGCGGGTGTGGGTGTATGCGTATGCAAGTATGCATGCATGTGTGTGTGTATGCATGTATGCGTACGTGCAGGGTGTATGT
>JBBBWG010002781.1:63509-99111 GCA_037176905.1 Azolla pinnata
GGGTGTGGGTGTATGCGTATGCAAGTATGCATGCATGTGTGTGTGTATGCATGTATGCGTACGTGCAGGGTGTATGTGCGTGTGCATGTATGTGTATGCGCGCATGCATGTATGCTCGTATGTATGTATGCGTGCGTATAGTTGTGTATGTATGTATGTGTATGCGTGCATGCATGTATGCTCGTATGTATGTATGCGTGCGTGCGTATAGTTGTGTATGTATGTATGTGATCGTGCTTGCATGTATGCTCGTATGTATGTATGCGTGCTGGCGTATAGTTGTGTATGTATGTATGTGATCGTGCTTGCATGTATGCTCGTATGTATGTATGCGTGCATGCGTATAGTTGTGTATGTATGTATGTGATCGTGCTTGCATGTATGGCTGTGCGTGCATGTATGTATGTGCGCGTGGGTACGTATTATGGATGTGTGCGTGCATAGGCATGTATGCATGCGTGCATAGGTATGTATGCATGCGTGCGTGCGTGTATGTATGTATGTGATCGCATCATGTGTGGATGATGGATGATGTGTATGTGATTAAATTTTCACCAAAAAAAAAAAAGGGAGATGCCAAAACTTTTTTGAAATACAAAGCAGAAAGACAGTGACGAAGAAAGGGGAATTGTTCCACAGAGGGAGGAGAGCCTGCTTGCTTCTGCTTCTGCTTCTGCTTCTGCTTCGATCTCAGATCATCAGTCCTGCGTATCGTAGATCCATCGCTTCTTCTCGCTTCCCCGTGGCCAAGCGCTGAATCCTCCCCTGCCTTTCTCCGCCTGAGGTCACGGTCGGCAGCTCGTAGCGCAAGCGATTGGCTGTCTTCTCCTCCTGGTAACACAAGGTCTTCTACTTTCCTCGATTCCCGTCTTCTTGCCGCTTCTTTTCGTCGATTTATTTGATGGATGCTCAATGCGCGACCTGCTGCTCCTCTTAAATCCTACATCTCTTCAAGATCTTTCCTCCTACCGATGGTTCGCTGATATGTAGGGGAGTTTATAAAACTGTTGCAAAGCTGCTGGATGGATTGAAAAGCTTTGCTTTTTCTTTCTACCCCCGTTTCCCTTTGGTTTATCTAGACTTTAGTCTTTACTGGGATTGTTCGTTGCTTGCGCAGAGCTGTGTTTTGTTCTCGCGCTTTGCTCTGATCGAGATGGAGAACTTAATACAGCTAGCTGATTCAATGAGACAAGCTTCTGCACTTCTCTCAGATGAAGATCCCGAGGATTCGACAAAAAAATCTGGATTTCTCAGTGTTGTGGTTCTAGGTAACACGGTATGTTTCTAACACTAGTGTTTTCCAGCTATTCCTTTTGGAATCAATCGGGCCAGAAAGATTTACAGTTTGTTCTACTCATCCTGAGTCCTTAACACTGCAATCAGAAGTTAATATGAAGTTAATATTTGTTTTTTCCATTTTAACGTCATGGATCAGCTTATGATCTTGTATGAACTATTGCATCCACGAAATACTTAATGAGTCATCTTGCAGTGCTGTTCACTGTAAGACTCGACAGATTGTGCACATATTGCAACACGCATTATTGATAGTTATTGTTTTTTCTTAGTTTGATGTTTTAACTTTCTCAACTTCATCCTAATTTCCATTTTTTCATCCTTTCTGTAGGGTGCTGGGAAATCAGCAGTGCTCAATAGCTTGATAGGTCACCCTGTTTTGGTAAACTTATCTTTTACTTGCTAATAAATACATTAAGTTTCACTTTTACTGTTTGGTAAGTAGTAAATATGTACTCAGGGAATTCGCAATAAGTGCTTTGAACTGAGGAATAAGTTCAATTTGCTGATGATTAGGATATCAAAATCCCTTCTTTCCTTTATTTTTGCTTTTAATTTTAAGTATGTTGCATTCTTATTTATCTTTCCTTAGCCAACTGGAGAAAATGGTGCAACAAGAGCTCCCATTGTTATTGATATGGAGCGTGATGAATCATTGACTAGTAGAGGACTACTTGTTCAGATCGAAAACAAAACACAACAAGTCTCTGCAAGTAAGTAAGGATCCAGATGCAATTAGAAGTAGTAGTATCCATGTATCTTGCTACTTGTGGCATTTGGGCCCATGCTGCTAGAAAGGGTAAAATAAAGGAAAATGGAAGAAAGGAAGACGAAACATGGATAAAACCAAAATTGTGATCAATGTTCACTGAATGCTATGCACATGGTACCAAGTGCTGATGCAGTTAGTCATAAAAACAGATTTTGCAAAAGCAAAATACAGTCAACTGTAATTCCCAGTTGAAGTAGTGATTGTGAAAGTTAGATAATTGGTCCACACCTTTGCAAGAGAGACATATGTGTTTGCATCCATGTAATGCCTCGTGAATGCTACTGCAAGTCGATACAAAAAAAATGTTATTCAATATGCATTTAGTCTAGTCACTTCCAAATGTGCTACGTAAGTTTTTCTATTTCAAGTCACTAGTACATATATGCTTATGTAAATGTTTATGTTTGAGGTCGGTGAAGTTTCTGTGTTTTGACCATGGTGGATACTTTATTTATACAATGAAGTGGAACATTATAGAAGTTATCCTTCTTCTCTTACGAATTTTCTCTTCTTACAAATCATCCTTCGTAATGCAACACTTCAGGTACCATTCGTCATTCTTTACAAGATAAACTCAGTAAAGCAATTCAGATGTCCTCTTCAGGAAAAAGACTACCTGATGAAATCCAACTGAACCTTCGTTCAAGCACAGGTGACAATTCTCTTAGGATGTGCATTCGAATTTGAATGGTATTCGGAAACCAAATTTGGCCCTGTCTGATATTGAAGTTTATTCAATTGATCTTGGCTGATCAAGGCTATGTTTTCGATGTATCATTAGTTTTGTGCACTGTATGTTTCATTCTCACATAGTGTAACTCACTGATATGGCTAATGATTGATCAGTGTCATACTTCAAGTCTGAAGTCTAATTTCATCAACATTTTTGTATGTATTATTTTTAAAGTTGATATTGGTATCCTTCATGTTCCTTTTGTTCAGCGCCTCCTTTGAAGCTGGTAGACCTTCCTGGTCTTGATCAACGAGCAGCTGATGACTCTATGGTGTGTAGTATTTAAACCCTTATTCTAAAATATTTGTGCTGCTCCTTAATGCAGTTTCTTAGCTCTCTCTATATGTTCTTTCTGAAAGTATCTTGCTGCTTAAATGTTGGCTTCTATAGATGAACCAATACACAGCAAACAGTGATTCAATTCTTCTCGTTGTTGTTCCTGCACTGCAAACTCCAGAAATTTCCAGTTCTCGAGGTCTTCGGCTGGCACATGAGTTGGATCCTGATGGTAGCATACCTAAGCTAGGATATTATCGTTTGTCTATTAGTTAGTGATGATTGTATTTCCTGAAGAATTTAGAGTTTCTGTTGTAGGTTCAAGGACGGTTGGAGTTATCAGTAAAGTTGATCAAGCAATTTCAGATCCAAGGAGTCTTTCAGCTGTTCAAGCACTTCTAGTGGGCCAAGGGCCATCAATTACATCCGATGTTCCATGGGTAGCCTTGATTGGTCAATCTGTATCTATTGCGGCCGCTCATTCTGGCTCAGTTGGTGCTGATAGCTCGTTAGATACTGCATGGAGGGCAGAGATGGAAAACCTGAAGTCTATACTTACAAGTGCTCCTCAGTCTAAGCTAGGGAGAAATGCATTAATGGATGCACTTGCAAAGCAGATACAGAAGCGTCTAAAGTTGCGATTGCCAAACATTCTTTCAGGGTGTGTTTTTGAATTGTTGATATTTGGCACAATTCATGAAGTGTTTTCTGTTTTCTGATAATGGGGTAAGTTGGTGATGTCTCCTCAGCAAACATGATATACAATGCTCAGAAGTATGGCAAAGATTATCGATGCATATTTCATGGTTTGTCAGGAGTTCACAAGGATATATGGTATCCGTGCATGCAAAATTTCTTATTTATCATACTTACAGATGTGTTGAAAGTGATGATAGATTGTCTGAAATCAACGGGGTAATTTGCAGGATAGTTTTGTCTCCTGATTGAAATCTGGTCATGGACATTCATATCTATTATCCATAATGTGTTCTATTGTGTATGAAGTATGAAAGTATAGGCAGCAGAACCTGCTTTAAGCCCTATTTGGCTTATTGGTGCATGTCTATTACTTGCTATTCTTGAGCCCCACTATCGTTGCACTATTGCAATTGACTAATTAATTGTTTTTCTAGGCTTGAAGGGCGTACGCAGGAAGTTGAAGAGGAATTAGTTAGATTAGGAGAATCCTTGGTGGAAACTTCTGAAGGCACTCGTGCTATTGCATTAGAGCTGTGCAGAGAGTTTGAGGATAAATTCCTTCAATATATAAATACAGGCGAGGTATGCTAATATTATAACTTGGTAAATTTTTTTCCTATTTAGATTATTACACTTCATTTTTGTGTTCTCTGCTGAGAAATGATGTATAGTGTCAGAAAAGTGGGGTTACATAGCAATGTATATCCTTCTACTGAGTTATAAACACCAACCATACAATAGTCAATGCTTCATCAAGTCTGACACGAGCTTATAGTAGATTTTTTGGCCATTTGTCATACTCTGGGTTTGATTATAATCATATTTCGTGGGCTTATTTCAAGCACATGTCTGTTAAAGCTAGTTCTTATTTTTCTATTTCATCCTAGCAGAACAAACTATTATCTCTGAAATCCCTGACAGACCCAAATGAGTTATTTCCAACACATTTCGATTTGCATGTATTGTCAATATTCCTTTTTCCTCAATTAATACTAGTGCAGGATGTAGCTTGTACCTTGCAAATGTGTATATTATCAAATATGTTTGCGTTTGTATTGAGTATGTTAAAGTTTGTCACTCTGCTATAGGGTGGGAGTTGGAAAGTGGTCACGAGCTTTGAAGGAGCCCTTCCGAGCAGGATAAAACAACTTCCACTTAATGACCTCTTTGACCTGAACAATGTTAAAAAGGTAATCACTCCAAGATTGCCCATGAATGCAGGCTATCAAATGGCGGTGTTTATGATAATACTTCAACTCTGTGGGAATTGTTGTTGACCATGACTTTATCTCAACCTAGCTCTCTCTGTTTCTCATGTGCTGTGTATCTTTTTTTAGTTTCATAAGTGTCAAACTTTGTTTTATGGATGTATCACAGTTTTGCTTAAAATTTCTATCTGTACGCATTTCCAATATTTGAACTGAAGCTATTTAGAAAGGTATGTTAAGCCCCAACATTGCATGCTTATGAATCTTGATTCAGAATGTGTGCATTTTTAATTCAGGTAGTTCTAGAAGCTGATGGATATCAACCCTACCTCATATCTCCTGAAAAAGGCCTTAGAGCACTTGTTCGCAAGGTTTTAGAGTTGGCCAAAGAGCCTGGACGACAATGTGTTGACGAAGTAAGTTCAATTGTTTATTGTATTGTTGATGCAAATATTATAGCTGTTTATTTTCTATGCAAGGTGCCAATTGCTCTGCTTCTTTTTATAGTAATACTTGGACTCGGTGCAGAGCCAATAGTTGATGTGGTTTAAGTTTTTTGATTACCTCATTTCTCACCTTTGAAGTAACTGTGTAGAAGATTATACCAATTTATTTCATTCTTTTGTAGTTTCAGCTTTGTGTAAATTTTTTTTTATATTCTTGCCCTGTATGTATGGCCGTTTCATATTTTAGTATAGAACTCCAGAATGCTTCTTGATTGCCTTCATTTCTAGGTTTTCTTTCATACATTTTACACAATGCTCATGGGTTGGTTCTTGATACTGTAAGGATATCCATGATATCTACTCAATGTGTTCTTTTCTTTACCAATTTCATATTGAAATTTCTCTTGTAACACATTAGCTTTTTTCTTCTATCCCAAGTGGGAATTGGATTTCTTATCTCAATCTCTATAATCAACTAGCTGAGTGTATGTCTCTTTCTCACTAACCTGCCTTTGCCATACATTCTTATGGTGCTGGACATTCTACATCAGCATATCATACATGATTCAATACTTTTCTAACCTTATGTCAAAAAATGTGTTTATGCCTTATGGCCTGCACACAAGCACAGTAGCACCTCTGGCACTCGTGTGTTTAAATGGAAAGAATGCTCTTTCTATTTCAACCCTAGGTTGCATATGAGATCATGATAGTCCGTGCATATGCACAAGGAGATAAAATGTTTTCAAATGGAAATGATGATTTGAGCATATTTTGTTGAATCCAAACTTTTGAGATCATTCGGATTTGTATAAATCAGCAATATGAAGTTGTTGGAACTGATGCTTCAAACTGTACCTATTTGTAGGTTCACCATATCCTGGTTGATATTGTTGCCTCTGCGGCATCATCAACTTCAGGGTTGGGAAGATATCCTCCTTTCAAGAGAGAGGTAAAGTTTAAATGATGTCCAAGATCTTCTGTATGTGTGTTTTTCAAATGTATGTGGTATTGATCTTTGGTATAGGTTGTGGCGATAGCAAGTGCGGCACTTGATGATTATCGTTCTGAGTCTAAAAAAATGGTTGTTGCTCTAGTCGATATGGAAAGAGCCTTTATACCACCACAACACTTCATTCGGCTTGTTCAACGGAGGTATTACCCAGAGTTTTGAAATGCATTACTCTAAGGTCTCATGTCATGATTAACGGTACCAGTAAATGATAGCTGAATAATGTTGGAGCCTGCATCACTGTTTACAAAGAACTTAAATTGAAGCTTACTTACTGATAGGATGAAACTCAAATATTATAGGTGTACATTGTGTTGACAGAGTATAAATGTGTGCGAATGTTTTCTGGTTTTCATTAGATTATGTAAGTAATTTCTAAATCTATATGAGATGATAATGTAATTATGCAACAAGTACACATGGATTTTATAATCGCATATATCTTGGCAACCTTCATATTTGCACACAATTATGGCTAGTTGTATTATTAATTAATTCAAATCGATCTTGGATTTAATATCAGCACAAGCGTAGTCTGAAATTTGGGTGATATGTAAACTTGTATATGTTAATTTTCAAGAAAGAATTACATAGATGCACGAGATATATGTTAGTTTCCAAGAAAGAATTACATAGATGTACAAGAAGTTCTGGATAAATGTTAAATAGAGTTACATAGATGCACGAGAAATTCTCGATAGATGTTAAATGTCTCTTGCAATACATCGTCCAATTAGAGGGAGATCACCTTGTTTTCTGGAGCCAGTTGTATTTTGCATATTCTGAGAACTTTTTTCAATTTGCACAGAATTGACAGACAACGACGTGAGGATGAACTAAAACAAAAATCATCCAAAAAAGGTCAAGAAATGGAGCAATCCCTTCTGAATAGGGTACCCATTCTCTCTGTTAGCTACTTTATCTCAGGGATGCATCATGTTTGGGAATTCTTTTCTTAGTTGGGATGGATGTAGCAAAGAATATATGGATGAGTTAATGCACGTTTCATATGGGCTGTGTAGTCATCCACACCACCCCCACAAACTGGTGGGAGTTTGAAATCTTTGAAGGACAAGCTTGCACCAGAGAAGGATTCGAAAGAAGTATCTTCATTGCAAATTGCTGGATCTGCTGGAGAGCTTACAGCCGGTGAACTCAGGCACCTATGATGTTTTTTTGTTAATGTCTGTTTGGAAAGTGGGGTAATTGGTATTAATCTTCTATGTATTGACGTCTTACGTAGGTTATTTGTTTAAGAAAAGTACAAAGTCGACTGCTTGGAAGAAACGTTGGTTCGTTCTCAATGAGAAAAATGGGAAGGTAAATTTTTTCGGATATGTAATCTTACTTTTGTTTTTCGGCAATGTCATGTAGACAGGTGAGTGAATTCCCAGTCTCTTGATTCCATTATTAACAGCTTGGGTATACCAAAAGTTCCGATGAGAAGCTTTTCAGAGGAGTCGTAAACCTAGAGGTGATTTTGCTTAACGCTTTTTTATATCTTATCTTTATCGTTTATTTGTACTCATTTCTGGCACTGCTGCTGTACATGCAGGAATGTATTGTTGAGGAGTGGTCTGATAAGGACTCCAGTGCTGATGACCCACAGCCGCCATCAAAGTCAAAGAGCTCTAAGAAGGACAAAGGAATTGCACAAGATAACAGTGAGGGATTCATCTTCAGAATCAGCAACAAAGTATCATATAAGACAGTTGTAAAGGGTAATTTCTCTTAGCTGGTTGCATCTATTTATGCATGAATTTAATTTTATGATTCTAAGGCATCAGTGATATCTGCAGCACACCATGCAATAATACTGAAAGCAGAGACTGCCATAGATAGAAGGGAATGGATGGCAAAATTGTTAGTCAAAGCTCAGGGGGGTAAAGGGACTTCTCCGGTGAAAGTGTCTTCAAACGGCTCGACTCCCACAATGAGAACTAGTTTATCAGATGGTTCACTTGTATGTGCATATTTTTTTCTCTATCTTACTAACATTACTAAACTCGACACGGAATTATATGTATACCTTGACATTTTTCTGGATTTCACAGGATACTGCTGTCAGAAAACCGCTTGATCCTGATGAAGATTTGAAGCTAATGGCTCAAGAAGTTCGAGATTACGTTGAAGCTGTTTTAAATAGTTTGGCAGCAAATATCCCGAAAGTGTGTTTTTCTCTGCTTGATTTTCAGTTATTGTGCTTTCATCATGCTTACTCCTGTCTTTGCTAATAGGCAGTGGTTCTGTGTCAAGTTGAGAGAGCGAAAGATGCAATGCTCAACCAACTTTACAGCTCTATTAGGTACCAACTTTGGAGCTCTAAAGATAACACTGCTGAACTTACATTACAGCTAAATAAAGATGACATTTTACCAATAGATAGATGTATCTTTCTTTCTCGAAGTGTATTGGACCTTATTTTCGTTATTATGCAGTGCTAAACCAAATGAAGTCATCGAGGACCTTTTGCAAGAGGATCAAGAAGTTAAGAAACGCCGTGAGCGAGCAAGACGTCAAGCTTCCTTGCTGTCCCGCCTAACAAGGCAGTTGAGTGTGCGTGAATCTCATGCTTCGACAACTGGGTGGTCTGGAGGTATATATTAATTTGGCAGAAGATTTCGGTATATACTCTCCTGGCATTTTGAGATTCTAAGACAAGTGGATTTCCAGCACCATCACGGAGTGAAAACTCAACCAGGGGCGAGGATTGGCATGTTGCATCCGAAGATGCTCCTGGAAATGAAGGATACCGTGGATCATTGGATAAGAACATAGTAACGAATGGATTTGCAAATGGAGGGCATAGCCGATGGTTAAGTTATCCAGAACAAAATGGTGATATAAGCTCCAATAGAAGAACGCCTTCTCGTTCACCTCCTGTTCCACCACCTTCTGCGGGGGCAGCAGTGTACAGATATTAGTGTCTGAAACTGTGCTCATTGTCTTTCCGTCGTACGTCATTCATTGTAGCAAGCTCTATATATATGTGTAATCCTATATTTTTTTACAGGTGCATATATTTTTTTGGGATGAAATTAACTGTACCAAGCTTACAACAATATTCATAAATTGATTCTTTTATCGATCAGATATTGGAATGCTGATGGTCTGTACCAATCTCTCGACATATTGATGTTCAAAATAAAAGTAAATGTTTGTAATTCAGTGGTGGTTGTTCACCAACCAACGACGATTAAAATCCCAAATTTCTGTAATCCTGTAAAGTTTATGATCACTGTAGTCCTGACAGTTTGGTGAACTGCTCATTCAGAGAGAGCTGTGGATTTCTTTTCCTGAAATTGCTGCTGCGGGAAGCAAGTAAGCAAATGCTATTAATCCATCTGGTATTTCTTTTGAACAAACCTCTGCCCAACTCCTAATCAATGGCTTCTGTAGGAACACTTGCACGCAAAACCAACTCCTGTCGAATTTCTGTTGTCCATCCAAAAGCTATTTCATCATGCTTACACAGGTAAGCTTTTATGTTTTCGTTGTTGCTTTCAGGGTGGTTTCAGATCTGACTACAAACAGTGGAATTCAGAGAAAGCTGTCTTCTCTGAAAGCCATCAAATCCAAGGACGAAATCACCTTAGGTATGTTCTTGGATCATTAGTCATAACTAGGTTGATAGAGAGAGATGGCTTGTAACCATATTCACAAGTTCAACAGGCATTACATCTCCAGTATTTCATGCATGCATTTCCATTTTGCAAGTCAACACACGAGTCTCTCAATTGAATCTAGGTTTAATTGATTGGCATATGCAACAAAAAACCCAGAAATTCAGGTAGTATTACATCTCCAAAGTTCCGGGCAGCCGATCATTACACCGTTTCTTCTAGTTGCAAGGTGCATTTGGAATCTGTAAGTCAATGTAGCAGTTCTGTGAATCCTTTGAATCAAGGTTTGATGCCCTGTCCGTGTGCCACTTCAACATGTCAGGTCTCTGACACAAGCATACAAAATCATCATGAATACATTCAACCTAGCGTTGTCAGATGCTCAATACAAGCCCGTTCCCAGTGTAGAATACATGATAAATATTACTAGACAAGGTGCATCTAGAACCAATTTGAAATAGGATAGTCCCGAAAACTCCTAAGGTAGTTGTCCATATCTGCTTTGGTTTTGTTCCAATGCCTTTCCCGCACAAGATCATCCGGGGTCTTCCTTTTAGACTGAAGAAGAAAAGCTCTCTCTCTCTCTCTCTCTCTCTCTCTCTCTCTCTCTCTCTCTCACATGAGAGCAAGGAAAAAGATGCAGTCCAACACAAGATTTTTAGAAGATAAAGCAATAATCCGACTATCACAGCTAGCTAAAGCATGGCCAAGATATATAGGATTTTACCATTGAATCATCACAAATGAGTCATTTAGTCAAGGTAGCTGTAGACTAATGGTCCACTATTGTTCCTTTGGTTACATTAAAAGTACTTACGGAAGACAGTGTACTTCTAAAGAAAGCATCATGTTTTCGGTGGGCTTTGAAAATTTCTTTGGCATCATCGTAGGGTAAGGTTTGGAGAAGAATGATTGAGATTGATATCCCCAATTTTGATCCCAATTGAATACAATGCATTTTCCAATCACTTCCCAAGTGACAGGGGATTAAACTAGCTTGTCTGCTCTCCTATACTCTTTGGACAAAACAAAAATGACAGTAAAGGGTGGCACTCATTTAATGAAAGGAATGAAGAATAGAAAGTGCAATCCCCATATGTAGTCGATTATGAGCTAAATCCACAGTTAGAAACAGATGTTCAGCTGATAGAGGTGCACAGAAATCAAGTTATCATGGAACAGTGGATGCAAGTTTACAATAAGATCACGATCCTATCATGTGGTTCAATGCTCGACACTTTAAAAAATGGTTGAAAAGATCTTTCACGGCGTCAAAGTTACTGTACTCTGATAGCAAGTAATGGGGCAAGTCTCTAGCTCAAAGCATGATTTCCAAATATCATTCTTGCACCAAACAATACTTTTTCTAAGGCATCGATAGACCCACAAAAGAGTTTCTTCTTGTCAACTATACACTGAGATTATTCATAAAACCTGAATGCAGGGTGATTTAGAAACTCTTCCATACAGGGGGCAAAGCATGATGATTTAGAACCCTTCCATACTAGGCGAGAGTAATGATCTGAGTTCCAAACCCTACTAGAGTTTCACCAAGACATCTTTTGAGTTTCTTCGCATCAACTATACACTGAGATTATTCATGAAACTTGAATGTCTAGAAAGGCAGGGTGATTTAGAACTCTTCCATACTAGGTGAGAATAATGATCGGAGTTCCAAATCCTACTAGAGTTTCACCAAGACATCTTTTGAGTTTCTTCACGTCAACTATACACTGAGCTTATTCATGAAACCTGAATGCCTAGAAAAGCGAAGGCAAAGCATGATGAGAAGTTGGTTTGCTGATACTCTATGTCCACACATTCCTGTGATGGCAATACTTCAGAAACCATGGAGACTCACGGTCTTTAAGAAGAGATCCAGAAACACAAAGAGATCAAGAATATGTTTCTAACATAAGTATATTGCAGGTGCCTAACAAAAGAGAGTGACTAATGCAGGTATGTTAGAGAAGTGAAAATCAGGGAAGGGCATGGAACAATTTTCAGAAGGAAATACTAGTCAATTGTGACGGTTCAATTAAAACCATGTCAATAGAACAACAAAACGCAATCTAGAGATTTTCGATCGAGAATACCTGAGGAATCACTGTGAATACAGTTCCATCCTCATGAACCAGCAACACCTCTTGGCTCCTGTCACGATTCACTCCACCAGGAACATTTAACTGGAAAACCGATGAAAATGTCATCAGGTGACACAAACAATAAACAATCCTAGACTGACCTTTTGGAGCTTTATAGTCTCGGTTACCAACATTAAAATCCCTTAGAAGTGATGAGGCCAAAAAAGTATGAGAACTCCTGCCAGTCAAGCCAATAGAGGACAGGGTCTACATGCAGAAGAAATTGCTATTTTCACATTATTTTCTAGTCCTTTGGCAATGTTCTAGCAGAGATTTCAGTTGAGTATATCCCTCAATTAAGTTGTAATTAAGTTGTAACACAAGAAGCTTGACTTAAGCCTAGGAAAGTTGAGACGGTTCTTTGTTAACGAGCTTGCATGGTTATAAATAACAGACTGATTACACTAGTCCTATTGTGCATTAATCCCATATGTATGCTTAAATTAAACACTAACCGTAACCTTTGCCCTTGATATAGTTCGTGACTTGGAGTCAATCACATAGATTTGTTCAAAATCTAGCACAAAATTCCACGCATCTGCTCTCCTGTTCTTCAAATGCTTCATAAGAAAGATCTGAATAAATGCATAAAAAAGAGAAATATTCAGCTTAGAAACCGAGCAGTTGAAAATTTGAACTATTGCTTAAATAACATCTCTGATTTCTGGTTGATTAACCTGAGCAATTATGCTGTTTAGAGTCTGAACACTGTTGAAGAAACATAGCTTAAAACAGATTTTCCCTTCTTTACATCAGATTTCATTTTACATTAAGCTCACAGACATTTTGTATGCTTTAAGCGAACCAGGAAGATTACTGCTGCAGCTAGAAAATTGAATTGCTAACCTTCATAACTTGTCTTTCATTCTTGACCATCGGAGATCTAAGGGTTTCGACCGGAAGCTCTGTAGTGCAGAAGTGCTCATAATTGCTTTTTGTCAGACGTACAGGCTGCAAACATTAAGGTAGAAAAGTCATCGTATCATAAAGATCCAACCCTCTTCAAAGATTTGATTGTTTCTCCATTCATCAAAATGCCACAAAACTTCCCAAATAGAATGCAAGCGTGCATGACATCCAAGGTGAAAAGTTTTGGACAGATGCACTCACATTCTTTGGCAGTTTTCCATCTACCTTCGGAATGGCATAAATATCTGTATCAGGAGCGGTTACATACATCTGCATTGAAATACGGATTTGTTAGCATGCAGACTATCAGAATGTGGAGAGAAAAGAATTCAACTGCATGCAAAGTTTGGTTCTCAGAAAACCCAAATTTCCAACATATGAAGCATTTGCACATCAATAAAAGCGGGGGTTTGCACAGAGTGACACACATCAAAGGCACAGATTACTGACTCCATAGAATGCATTAACATGTTTCCCTAATAGAAAAGAAGTCATTTTTTTCTTGCTGGACACAAATCAATACCAACCTATGGGGAGGAATCAGATGTTTATTGAGTTTTTCGAAGAGCTCCATTCACATAATTACATACTCAGACACACACACACACACACACACCCCGATACATATAATGCATACATACATATACACACACATACATAGGAGAAGGAGATACCTCTCGGAAATCATAGACATTGTTATCGGCATCGGGGACTTTGCGGATGAAGAAGTCGCAGTGCTGGAGCGAGAGCTTGTGGAAGTCGTCTTCGTTAATCTTGTAATCGACGATCGACTCGGCTGGTTCACCACGAGTGGAGATAAACGTGTCGCTCTCGAGGTATCTTTCCGAGTCGCTACCAGGCCTTCCTCCTCCTCCGCCTCCTCCGATAACATCATAATCCGTCTCGAAATCCTGCAGGTCTTCTTCGTCATCCTCGCCCTTGTCGTTATCGTCATCGAACTCAATCTCCTCCTCGATATCGAAGTCATCATCGGCAGCTGCTTCGACAATGAAGCGCCAGCGGGTTCGAGGCTTTGTGGATTGGAACCAGTGGAGCACCGGAGCTGGAGGGGCGAGGAGGGAAAACGATGCACTTCCCAGCTGCCCCCTGCGAAGAGCCATGGTGGGCGTCCTTGATTTGCTTGAGGCTGTGGCGTGAAGCAAGGCAGGAATTCTGGGGCTAAGCCAGCAGAATCCTGAACCAGGGCGGAGCCCTAACCCTAATCCTGACCCTGTCCCCGTTCTTGTTCCTAAACCTGAAGCTGAAGCTGAAGCTGAAGCTGCCCATGACTCTAATTCTGCACGGGGATTGTGGGCGAGGATGCCGGAGGAGCCAGAGCAGCTGCATTCCATGAAGGTGTTGCATAAACCCATGGCCTTCAAGCTGAAGCTATCTCCCGCTGCAAAGAAACCAAATACTTTGGATTTGGCCTTTAAACACGAACAAAATCCAAAATCCCAAAATTTGGATGTGGGATTCCAACGTGGATTTGGATTTGGATTTGGATTCCAACTTGTGTTATGCTTCGGATGTGGGATTCGAACTCGGAACCTGAAAGTTTTGGCCACGGATTGTACCCGAAGAGCGGCCGAATCGGTAAGGTTTCTGATTGGATTCGAGACTAGAAAGCCCAAAGAGAGACCAAATCGACCGGTAAGGTTTACGATCGGAGATGATCAAGTTAAGCTGTGCATCGGCTAGCACTAAGGAATTGCTTAACAAAGCGTAACTGCACAGTCTCTCTCGATGCTATTTTTGTTGTACAAAGCGTTACGTGCACAACGATAACCGGTCGAGACATAGTTCTCTCTGATTTCTGAGTCAGGATGAGTATGTGAGGGCTAATTTGGAAGGGACAAGGGTACGAATTTGATATGTTAATTCTATAGAGAGTGTAAAGCGGGGATGTTGGATCTATGTCGATCAAGATTTTGTCGCTGTGGCATCAAGTAAGCGAGTGCATTTCTCACAATATCCATGGCATGATGTGAATCACTACAATAAAACATTGGGGGGATTTCGATCCATCTCACATTGTCGCTTCTTCTGTATTTTTTCTTGCTTGGTAAGATTTAGTTATAGACTTTTTTGCGCAAAGCCTAGATGTAAATGGTCCATAGGATCACCCTTCACGAAGATTGGGACTCATAATTCCTACGGGATTTTCTCCACTATCGATTGCATAGCTCTTTCCTCTTCTTCTTCTCCCATGTTTTCTGCTCTTCATGTTCATTCAAAGGAAGGATTTGATTGAACAATCACAAATCATTAAGGTATGTTTGGATTAATCTAATTTTGCATAGGAACTGGATTCTTTCTAGCCAATGAGGGCAACCCCTTTGACCTAGTAATGGTCCATAATGTTTTCCCAATGTTATTCGGCTCGACATTAATATGGCTAGAATCTGTCCTAGGAACCAAATTACCAAAAGAATAGTTTACAAGAACCTCTTAGCACAACGTTAACATTCGACATACTACTAAGAGCTGGCAAGTTCTAATTGCACCAAATTCAAGATTGCAAAGGCTCGGGTCAAAAACATCATGGAGATTCATATTGTACATTATGTATGCATAGAAGTACCACTTGTGAATGTATGTACATACATAGCGCTTGTACATATATATATATATATTTACATCTGCTAAAACCGCGCATTGAGCTCAATGCTTATCACCAAGATCCACAGCCAAATCGCTTTCTTCGCTTGCTTTAGTTGACATCGATATGTAATCTATGATCTATAGCTATACTTGCATCCAAGCATTAAAAGTTCAATGCTATGCCCGAGATATGCAGCCAAACAGTCCATAGTCTACATACTTAGTGCTTGCTCTAGCAGTAGATAGGATGACGGCATGGAAAAGCACCTTCTCCTTACTCCTCCAACCTTTCAGAATCTTCACGGTCCTTGCACATTGTGACCACACGACTGCTTTAGTCATCATCCAAACATAGCACCTCCCCAAGGATCTGACACATCAGGTTTTAGGTATTCAGCCAATGGCAGTTAGCAAGGACTCTAGTAAACCATTAAAGCCACAAGCAGCTTCAATGATTATTCAAAGGTTTTCTTAGATTATTACAGTTACGTACAATGGACCAGAGCTTGTGATTTAGAGACACCAAAGGAGATTTTAAAAAAATATTTACAGTCGTGGGATACTCCATGAGATTTATTTTCTTGCAAGTATCAATATAGTTGAGTTGATATGAGATTTCGTCCTCAACAACCAAATAGCTCAATGTAAAATTGATGAAGCAATAAATGAGGTACTTCATCTACATAGAATAGAGACTTTCTGTGCACAATCACTTTGTTTTTTATTTGGAAGAACTTAAATAACTCTGATTCTTCAATCCAGCTAAAAGAGAGGCCGTAAGTACATACCTCACAATCAGAACCATCTAGATCAATACAATCGGGATCTTTTTCCTTCTCCAACCATGGCTTGAATGCACCAGTAGTGCTGACATGCTGCACATCACCAAGGCCCTTGACGTATAAGGTCAGATCTTCCAAAAGAATGTACAAAATTTTGTTATGATGAACCCAATATCATTGCATGCTTTGTTGTAGAGAACTAAACTCTTACTTTGTTTACTTCAATTTTAATCTCTCCAGAAGACAGTGGACAGGGACAAAACCAGAAAGGAGAGACAAGCAGAACAACACTGAAGCTTCAGAAAAATGGATATTTACCTCCAGCCAAAAAAAGAAACCACGCAAAAGACTAAGCTTCTCTTCTGGTGTGGTGCTTGCTCTGAGCCTTGATGCAAAGTCTGCAGGAAATCACAAGCAAAATATGTACTAAATACTAAAAGAAACAGGTGCGTTTTCAAAAAGTGTCTAGTTGTAAAGCACAAAAAACTGCACATATCAAAGACCTTTGAATGGCCACTGACAAGGAAAGTTCTTTTCACACAGCTGCACACACCTGGATAGTGGTCGATATAAGCGGAACCCAATCTTGTCGTTCGTAAATCCAGAGTCTCTACTTCTGTTTCAATAGCCGGGGACATCATTTTGCGACAGCCGACATTAATCCATTTCTGTTTCAACTCAACAGGATCAAAGGGAGCAGAAAGAATGGCTTTAAGGTTGTGCTCATAAGAATTTCTTGAATTAAAACAAATTGGCACCATCAAGTTTGACAGTCTCCTCTCAATCCTTACTTCACTTTCACCATTGCCCTTGGGAGAGCTTTTCCTGAAATCTCTATAGGTACCGTACTCACTGACATTGTCACTGTCCTGGAATTGTTGTGAATTTCTCATCTCATTGTCATCTCTCTCAGAACATTTCTTTAGGCTCTTCATTGCACTAGAATGCATCTTTGATCTTGTCACCTCACATGTCAGAGTGTGCAGCTCATCATCAACTTCAGAATCATTTTCCCTCACATATGACACATGGCTTCCCGCATGCTCTTCTTCTGACCCCTTCGTCTCCAGTGTTTTACCTTGAGATTTATTATCATCCTTTCTTTCGGTATACTTACTCCCAGCTCGGCCATGGAATGCCATTAAAATCTGAGTCACATCCAATCCTTTCAAGCACGTCATGCTGCTATTAGAGGCACTGCCATGTGCATTAGAATCATATGCCTTGTCTCGATTGTGATACTCCATTGATCTCTTTGCTACATCTATCCCTTTCAAACCTGTTTGACTGCTTTTCATGGTATTATTGTACATACAAGGATCTATTACTCTACTAAACTTTAAATGTTGATCACAGAAGTCACTGCCAATACCTCGTTTGTGAAAGTAAGTTGGACTTTCTTTTGCATTTCTATATTCTGAACCCATCGGATTGCTTTTAGTGGCACTATTATTCGAGCATACATTTTTTCCATCTTCTTGATTGTGAGCAGTCGAACAATTTCTGGCGTCTACATACTTCATACTCAAGTTGTCACCAGCATCTTGATTGTGAGACGTCAAACTATTTTCCATATTTATATTTTTCATGCTCAAGATGTTCCCAACATCTCCACTGTGAGAAGGAATTGAACTACATGTTGCATTCATATCTTTTAAACCAGTTGAATTCCTTTTGATGGCACTACTATTCATGCAAGAGGCATTACTAATGCCTCGATCATAAGAAGTCATTGAGCTATTTGGTGAGTTTATATCGTTTGAATCCATTGGCTTGCTTTCGTTTACCCTACAATTCGTCATATTGATGTCCTTTAGACTAATAGAAGCGCTTTTGTTGTCTTTATTATTCATATAAAAGTCACACATATCTCGACTGTTGTATTGATGTCCTCTGCCGTCCTTTAGACTAATCGAAGAAGTCGAGCTGTTTTTTGTACTGATGTCTTTCAGACTGATTGGGCTGCTTTTGTCGATGTTGTGATTTATGAAAAAATCACAACCAGTGTCTTGATTGTGTGAAGACTTCAAGCCCTTTATCATATTGAAGTCCTTTAGACTAATAGGAGTGCTTTTGTTGTCTTTATGGTTCATATAAAAGTCATCACACATGTCTCTACTGTTGTATTGATGCCCTCTGCTGTCCTTTAGAGTACTGAAGTCTTTCAGACTGATTGGGCTGCTTTTGTTAATGCTGTGATTCATGAAAAAATCACAACCAGTGTCTTGATTGTGTGAAGACTTCAAGCCCTTTGTCATACCAATGTCCTTTAGACTAATAGAAGTTCTTTTGTTGTCTTTATGGTTCATATAAGAGTTATCACCCATATCTCGACTGTTGTATTGACGTCCTGTGTTGTCCTTTAGACTAATATAAGAAGTCGAGCTGGTTTTAGTACTGATGTCTTTCAGACTGATTGGGCTGCTTTTGTTGATGCTGTGATTCGTGAAAAAATCACAACCAGTGTCTTGATCCTGAGAAGACTTCCAGCTATTTGGCAAATTCACATCTTTTAGCCCAACAGGATTGCCGCTGTCACCACCTACATTGTCACAATCTAGGCCTTGTTTTTCATATGCTGTCGAACCCTTCATACTGCCTGATCCTTTGAATTCTGTCTTACACCATCCTCTTCCTGATTTTCTTGCACTGATGTCTCGTGGAGATTCCTTGGTTTTCAAATGGATCAAGTAATCATGCACATTATCAAAGCCTGCAGCCCTTAATTCACAAAACAAAACTTTTGTTGGCATGAGCCCAAGTTTTGCCCTGCAAAGTCCACAGCTGCAACTGCATTAACAGAAAGATAATGAGATTAAAATCAGTAAATAAATAGATGTGAACGATATTACCACAAGTAAAACAATGCATACATCAAGCATGCAGATAACATGTGAATATTCCATCGGGGTTTCAAATAAACATAACAAGTTAATAGGGTAACGGAAAGAAAGCAGATAAAGTTATAAGGCTAAATCAGCTAGTTTTGGGGAGTTTGAACACGAAAAAAAGCGTATTTAGTTTCCAACTATTGAGCAGAAATCAAGTCAAAGATTTAACCAGATCAAAGTGACAACTTTGATAAATTTTACAGACAAGCAAGCAATATATCATTCTCAGGATTCATACAACAAAACCACTGTTTGATTTCGTACAACAAACGAAGCACAAAAACGAAATGCTTCGGACTTAAACAAGGGGACAAATCTGCAAGGCAAAACAACAAAAAGAATGCTTTAGGGTTGAACAACAAAAGAAAGCAACCCTACAGGTTTAAACGTAGACAGAACAAATCACTGTATTAACCATGGATTGGAAATTTCGGATTTGGTATCTGAGGTACATTAGGTTTTTTTCTTTTTCTCTTTCCAACGTGATGAAAAACAAAAGGGGGAGAAGGAGAGGAGGAAGAAAAAGGGGAGCACCAGTTCTGGCAGGCCGGACCACATCCTCCTCTGCATTTCGGGCAGATCCAGAGGCCGTATCGGAGCTCGACGTCGAGGTCTTCGCCGTGCCTGGTCCTGAGGCATCTTCTGCAGAAGGCGGAGACGCATCTGCTGCACCAGACCTTCTTGTCGACAGTCTTCTGGCGGCAGAAGTGGCAGGTGATGCCCAGGGCGGAGTCGTAGGTGTAGGAACCGCGGCACCTCCGGCCTGCATCGCTCCTTCTCTTCTTCTTCTTCTTCTTCCTCTTCCTGGTCCCGGTCCCGCCGTCTGCCTGGGGAAGGCAAGACCGAGGAGAAGAAGCAGAAGAAGACGCAGGCGAAGATGAAGAAGAAGAAGAAGAAGAAGAAGTCTGCAGCTCCTGCTTCTGCTTCTGCTTCTGCTTCTGCTCCTTCGCAGCTTTCATGTCGCCATTTCCTGTCTTCTGCGTCTTCTGCATTTCGCCATTTCTCTTCTTCTTCTGCGTCTTCTTCTTCTTCTTCTTCTTCTTCTTCTTCTTCCGCGTCTTCTACCAAATTACAGATTAACGCCTGGTTTTTGAGATTAATTGATTGATTAACGCCAAATCGAGTAGTTGTGAATTCAATCAGCATCGAATTAGATCGTTGATTCAGGCTCGATCGCTCGATTAAAACCAAATTAACGTGTTAATCGATTAATTAGATTCTAAAACATACTAACTTCCGTTCACCGAGTGTAGTGAGGGAATCAATTGGGATCGATTAGTGGGAAGCGATTAGGAATAACGTCAATACAAGCGGAAAAAATCGGTTGTTGATTTCCAATGGAAGATAATAAGATTAGGCGTTGGTTTGTAATTCGTGATTTCAGTTTCCATTTTTTTTTAATCTTGTTTATTATAGCTTATTCACGTTGGCTTGAAAATCGTACTTCAAATGACTTGGGTTCAAATCCAACGCTAGCTTGAAAAAGCAGACTCCATACGACTGCGATCAAAATCATAGTCCACATGACTTGGGTTCGAATTTGCCGATGTTTCGAGCTCATACTCCATTCCAACTTGGGTTCGAATCGGATTTGACGTGGGCTTGAAATCATGCTCCACATGACCTGGGTTCGAATCCGATGCTGGGCTTGAACTCATACTCCATAGGGCTGACTTGGGTTCGAATCAGAATGTTTTATGCTGGCTTTGAAATCATATTCCATGCGTCAAATTCGATGATAGCTTGAAATCATACTCCACATGACTTGGGGTTCGAATTCGACGATGGCTTGTTGAAAATCATACGCCCGATGTCGAATTCGATGATAGCTTGCGATCAAACTCCAATGAATCGGGGATCAGATTCGAGGTATGATCAAGTTGGAATCATACTCCACACTTTGTTCAAATCCGATCTGATCCTGTGAGGCTTGGAATCACATCCTCAAATTTCGATCCATATGTCAAGTCTTTGGAAGCAATTTCCTTTTGGGTACTTGATTTCCTGCAATCAATCTCTCATCGCCATCGCCATGGTTTGATCTGTTGATCTGCAGGATATGGTGCCGGCTTCTTCACCACAGACACTGCCAAGCTAAGAGGCATGGCTATGGTGATGATGCCCTATTCAGAGAAGGGGAGCCTCATCACTTCCACGGAGCTTCCAGCTATGGAAGACATCATCTTCAGCCTCCAATCGTGCAGGGACAAGAAAGACCTTCCTGCTGCTCGAAGGGTTCATCTCCGCATCCATGGCATTGGCCTGGAAAACCATTTTGGCAACTATCTGGTGCCCATGTTTGTCGAATGCGGAAGCGTCTCTGATGCTCTTCAGACCTTCTCCAGGTTAGTCTCTCCGAACGAGTTCTCCTGGACCTCGATCATCCAAGGCTATGTCGAATGCGGGGAGCCCGAACAGGCCGTCGCCATGTTTCACGCGATGAATCAAGGCGGATCCCGCGTCGATCCCAGCAGATTCACCTTCCTGGCCATGGCCAAGGCATGCGCAAGATTGAAGTATGCATCTCATCAAGGGCTGCAAGTTCACGCGATGATCGTGGAAGAAGGATACGAAGCCGATCTTTTCCTCGCAAACACGTTGATCGATATGTATTCGAAATCCGGTATGCTTCTAGAAGCATCGGATGTGTTCGATAACCTCGAAGCTCGTGATACTATCTCTTGGAATGCCCTCATCACAGGTTTCTCCGAACAAGGCCTTTACGAAGAGGCGCTCTGTTTTGTCGAAGTGATGCAATCGAAATGCATTACTCCCGATGTTATCACTTATGTTGCTGGCCTCAAGCTATGCGGCAGTACACTGCATCCGAGGAAAGGAAGGGAATTGCACACCGACCTTGTGAAGAGAGGTTATGAAAATGATTCGTTCGTTTGCAGTGCCCTGGTGGACATGTATGCTAAGTGCGAGTCCTTTACCGAAGCTTACCGAATTCTCGAACAGTTTCCCCGTCGAGATGTGGTTATGTGGACCTCACTTATTCGGGGGTTCTCTGAGTATGGGCATATTGAGGATGCTCTAGATTGCCTCGAGAAGATGCTTATGGAAGGCCTTTCTCCAGATGCTGTTACACTGATGTGCATTTTGAAAGGGTGTTATGGAGGCTCTGTCATGCTTGGTCAAAAAATGCATATAGAGATCATAAAACGGGGTTTTGAGCTCGATCCTTATGTGACCAACACTCTGATTGACATGTATTCGAATTATGGTTTACTCGTCGAAGCACGAGAGGTGTTCAACAAGGTGCCGATTCGAGATGTTGTTTCATGGAGTGCACTGATAGGAGGATTCATAGAGCATGGCTATGGGGAGGATGCCTTGAGTTGCCTGACTGAAATGGTGAGGGAAAATATGTCTCCAGACCCAGTGACATATGTTTCTGGCTTGCAGGCATGCAGTGTCCTAGGGAAGAAAGCTGAGGGTGCTGCATTACATGCTCACATAGTCAAAAGGGGATTGGAAACGGATTATCTTATTGGAAATACCTTGGTAGATTTTTACTGCCATTGTGATGCTATTCTAGATGCAGAAAAAGTGTTTGAAACATTGCTGGTAAAAGATACCATCTCTTGGAATGCACTACTGGTAGGTTACGTGGATCACAATCTCAGCGAGAAAGCGCTTCACTGTCTTAAGCAGATGCAACTTGATGGGTTTTCACCAGTTCCTGTCACCTACATCTACAGCTTGAAAGCTTATGATGGCCCTGAGGCCTTAGAAAAGGGCCGATTGCTACATTCACAGATTATAAAAGTGGGGTGTGACCTCGATCATTTTGTCTCCAGCAGTTTAGTGGACATGTATTTCAGATGTGGCAGCGTTCCAGAAGCAGAAAGTGTTTTTAGTAAATTGCATGCTCCAGACCATGTTGTATGGAACGCCCTGTTGTCGGGTTTTGCGATGCTGGGAGACAGCAAAGAAACTTTGAGATACTATGCGAAAATGCAAGAACAAGCCCTGTTGCCCAATGTAGTAACCTTTGTCAGTATGCTTCGAGCATGCAGCAACGCAACAGATGTAGAAACAGGTAAAAGAGTCCATGCCCAAAATCATAAAGCAGGTGGTTTTCTGGCAAGTGACATGGTATTAGCAACTTCTATCATCGATATGTATGGTAGATGTGGCAATGTGCATAATGCAGAGTTTGTGTTTGACGCAATTGAAGTCGGTGATCACATAATGTGGACTGCATTGATTACTGCATATGCACAACAAGGAGAGAGCGAGTCCGTTTTCCTTACTTTTGAAAGAATGAAAGATGCAGGTGTAGAGCCAGATGCGATAACGTATCTTCATGTGCTTAGTGCATGTAGTCACGATGGTCTCGTGGACAAGGGTAGGGAATATTTTGATTCAATGACTAGAGACCATGGAATCATCCCCATGCTCGAGCACTATAACTGTATGGTCGATCTTCTTGGACGAGCAGGACAACTGGAAGCAATATCAGAAATGCTGAACACTATGCGGATCGAACCTGATGAGGTGACATGGAATACCTTGCTGGGTGCTTGCAGGAGATGGGGAAGTATAGAAATCGGGAGATCCGCCTTTGATTGTTTGGTGAAGGCAGATACGAAAGGTGCTGGATCGTTTGTTTTGATGTCGAACCTCTATGCAAATGCTCAAGCTACTATGTGATAATCAGCGAATTAGGAGAGCTCTGTGGTGCTGGGCATGTTCCCTTGCAAAGAGAGTGGTTTGCATCATCCAGATTTGTGTTAAGCATATTTTGCAGACCACCAATGATGCGTAGTTTGCGATATAATGCACACATGGATGCATATGTAAAGATAAAGATGCTGGTCGAGAAGTCCAAGCATGACGAATTACGAGGAAATCGATTGATTGAACCATTCGAAGATTGAGCTATGCGCGAGACTAAAAGATCTGATAACTTTGCCGGTAATATGGGCACAGATAGCTGCGAATGGGCCAAAGAAAGCTCTACTAAACTCCTGCTGGGTTGTTTCCTATTAGAGGGCAGATCCATTCGGAAGAGGGTTCAGATGGGATCTTAAAAGTCAACCCAGCTGGTGAATTTTCTTATCAAGGAACTTATCAAGAAGGAGAGATAAAAATGCGGAAACAGCCTTTGTGACTTATCAAGAAGCCTGAATTATCGTCAAAATTTCGCTGTTCCACATAACAAGATTGCAGTATACCTCGCTGAGAAAACACCCAAAGTCATATTGATTGAAAACTCTCGGATGGATAAAATGATGGTGGATTCATCAAGAATAAAACCATCCCATGAGCGAACAAATTTGTGCGTGCTGTAGAAGGGAACAAACTGCGCTAACGCTCTGTGAAATCGGAGACAAATGGGTTGTGAAAATGCTTAATATGTCTGCATTGGAGCTTTCATGCACAATAATGGTATGTACAAAGTGAGAGCTGATGCTTTTTGTATAGGATTGCCAACATCCACAGGAATTTGTCATGCTTTTGTATAGGATTGCAACATCAACAGGAATTTGTCATGCTTCTGTATAGGATTGCAACATGAACAGGAATTTGTCATGCTTTTGTATAGGATTGCCAGCATCAACAAGAATTTGTCATGCTTTTGTACAGGATTGTCTGACATCAACAGTAATTCATCATTTGGGCGTCGATTTGCTCTTAGCATTTCAGTCATAATCTATGCCCCCAACTGCGATTGCAACTCGCAGGGGTATGTACAAAATGTGAACTGATTTGGGTCTTGCTTTTGTGAAAAGAAATTTGTCATTTGGGTGTTGACAATACCTGAATGGATCGAGATCATATGCCGAAGGTGTGTACAAAACAGCACCACTTCGGGCCCGGCTTCAGTACCAGATTCGCTGACGTCGGTAAGAAGTTGGTCATTTATTTCTGCACTCTTTCTGTTTCACTCCATGGTTGATAATTTCACTGCGTTTGCATCAAGTCAATGGTCATAAGTATAGTATTGCTTTGCAAATTGTTGTCGTTAGCGTTGCTTATGGAATCGGTGAGGAGGGATGAAGTTAAGCCCATCGAATTGATGAGAAAGAAAGTCTAACGGAATTGATGGCGAGCGATTAGCGTGTGATTAGACCCCTGATTGGCCGCTAATCAACCTCTTGCCCTCTAGTCAACCCATGGTCAAATCCTAATTAGCTCTTGATCTGCCCTCGATTAGCCTCATAATCAGCCTCCTAATAAACTCTTACGATCCTTACCTATAACACTGCCCAACTTCGTTCCAGCCACCGGCAATGGATGGGCTTATGAATCTTGAATTCCTCTAGGTATATAGTACAGTTTGAGCTGCCACTGATTGCCAATCTAGTAAGTTATTAGAAGGCCCTACTCTTGGACCTATTGTTATCACGCATGCTAAACGCACGTAGAACCCAGTTTTCGATCTGAGGCCTTACAACAACAGACATCATCGGCTCGATCGTAGGATGAATCTCAATTGTTGTTGATAGTCAACCTGACCAACAAACTGGCTAACAATGGATCTTGACTATCTGACTGACTAATGAGCAATCGATTTGACCAACCGACCGATTGACCAGCAGACCATCGAACTGGCCAAACCAAATAGCTGATAGGCGACACAGTTGAGCTGACAACCTCCTTCGTTGTCGATAAATAGAGGGCCATCGGTTATTCCACAGGTGTTGCTAGCTCCATTCGGGGTCTGCAAGGAAAGAGTCATGGCAGGTGCGAGAGTGGGGGGACCTTACCTCTTCAAGCGAAGCCGTGTTTATTTATTTGTAGCGGAGCAAATCATCATCTACTCTCTCCAATGCATACCGAGCGTACGATTACTCCACAAGACGTATTAGGCGGAGGTTGTCGGCGTAGGAGTCAAGGGAGTCAATAAAGTCAGGGATAGAGTCAAGGATTTCAAAAGTCAAAAGTCAAACTTCAATGGTCAAAGGGAGTCCTCAAGAGCGAAAAGTCAAGGGTTTAGGGTTTAGCGCAAAGTCAATGGTCAACGCTCAAGAGCAGAAGTTTTGGTCAAGGGTCAAGGGTCAAGGGTCAAGGGTCAATGGGGCTTTTTGGGAGTAATTTTGGGCCGGAAAAAGCAAAAAAGAAAACAAAAGAGGGAATATGCTTCGTGCATGTGCTGGAGGAATCTTCTCTGATTCCCATCGGAATATTCCCCTCCCTTCTCCGTCCTTCTTCTTCTTCAATCTTTCATCTTCTTCATCTTCTTCCTTCTTCTGCATCCTCTGTCTTTGCTTCCTTTCTCTGCGTCTTCCTCCTCCTTCTTCCTGCTCTTCCTCCTGCTTCTTCTTCCTGCTCTTCCTGCTCTTCCTCCTGCTCTTCCTCCTGCTTCTTCTTCTGCTTCTTCTGCTCCTTCTTCTGCTTCTTCTGCTGTCTTTCGTCCAAGATCGGAAGCTCCCCATAGCCACAACACAGGACAGGGACCCCAACCTCTCTGAACACACACACACACACACACACACACGCCTTTGCTGCCATGAAGTTCGGGAAACGGCTGCAGAGCCAGATCGATGAGACCCTTCCCGAGTGGAGGGACAAGTATCTCTCCTACAAGCAGCTCAAGAAGCGCCTCAAATCCATCGCTGCGCCCGATTGCTTCACCGATGCAGCTTTCTCCAGCCCCGACCATGATCTGCCTCCTACCCCTCCGAACCCTGCTTCGGACCCCCAAGGCCCTGCGCCTGACAGAATCCCTCCTGAGAGCCATGGCTCCCCTGCGCCTCCTCCTCCTCCTCCTCCTCCTCCTCCTCCTGAGGGCCATAACTCTTCCGTTGATTCTCCTGGCGAGGGATCCGTTCTCACTGCCTCGAAGAGCAGCTCCGGGAGCGTTCCCGATGACTGCGGCAGCCATGGCTTCTTGACTGCGGAAGAGGCGGATTTCATCCACCTCCTCAACGCGGAGCTCGAGAAGTTCAACACCTTCTTCATGGAGAAGGAAGAAGAATACGTGATTCGGCTACAGGTAACAGTTCTTTCATCTCTCTCTCTCTCTCTGTGTCTTTTCTTCCTTTCTGTTTTCTGACAAGGCTAGTTTTATGGAGCTTTGTGAACACAAGCTCAAGGAAACGAGATAATGCATTTCCCTAGTGCTATAGAAGCTGTACGTTCAACAACTGTGAGAAAGCATTTTCTGGTTTCTCCCCATCTCTGTATTGTTGAGTACCTTCTATGTCTGTAATGATGCCTTGGTTGTTGGACACTTCCATCTCCCAAGGAGGAAAACTGCAGAAAGTAGAATGCCTTTGTCCCTAAGGATCGATCAAAACAGAAGATGTAATGGAGAGGGGACTTGATTGTCCTTCAGCCTACATGAGCAAACACTTATCCTTAAAAGTCTGATGCAAGAAACCTATGGTTAGACTGTACAGGAAAAGATTCGATGCAAGACACTGATCCTTAGTCCAAATGGGAACAGATACTCGTCCTTAGTCCAAATGGAAAAGATTCGATAGATGCTACTTATCCTTAGTCTGTATGTGATGCAAGAAACTTATTGTTAGACCGTACAGGAAAAGATTTGATGCAAGACACTGATCCTTCGTCCAAATGGGAAAAGATACTCGTCCTTAGTCCAAATGGAAAAGATCCGATAGATGCTACTTATTCTTAGTCTGTATGTGAAACTATTCGATGGAATCTGGATAGGAGGAATGTTTTATTATGTTGTGATTCCCAGGCATCGCGTGCTCATGGGAATATCCTGTTCTGACCGTTTAGAGATTCCACTCCAATGGAATATCCTGAGCCGATACCTTTAGGCTTTTCTGAGAGGATTGTGCAAAAAGCCGATGGAATGCCATTCCATCTAACATCATGCATAGTAAGGCCTATGATGTTCTTCTAAATTGCCCAACTGTCCCAAGATTGCCTAGGCATATAGTTCCAATGGATAGTCCATGCTGTGATCCTGCAGGTATTCTGGAAAAAATGATAAATTTGGAGACCGATTTGTCCAGGGTCTAGGGGTTCTTCCCCATTGTGTGCTGAGATTTGCGACAAACTTTCGTTGTTGGTCATTACAGGAGTTGAAGGAGCGGTGTGAGCGGATGAAAGAAAAGCAGCACAGTGGATTGTCACCTGATTCTGAAGAGATGATCATCATCAGGAAGGAGATTGTGAATTTTCACGGTGAAATGGTTCTCCTTGAGAACTACAGCTCTTTAAACTACACAGGTAAAAATCCATAGTCTACATGCACGATATAAATCCAAGGTGTATGTCTGCTACTAAAACCAGCAGCTTCCATGGGGGCTGTATATATTGTTCTCCTGACAGTTATAACTGCCAAACACTAAAATATTAACATCTGTTGTCGCATGACAATGTGATTGTAGGCTTGGTGAAGATATTGAAGAAGCACGACAAGCGGACAGGAGCCCTTCTCCGAATGCCTTTCATCAGGAATGTGCTTCAGCAGCCCTTCTTCACCACGGAGCTCTTGTCGAAGCTCGTCAGAGAATGCGAGATGAATCTGCAATCCCTGTTCCCGTATCCATCTCCATCTCCATCTGCATCTGTATCTTCTGCATCGGCGGTGGCACCACGAGTGAATCATGGGTCAGAGCCAGTGCAGAAGGGAAGCGGCAGCTGTGAAAGTTTGCATGTGGGGAATGATGGAAACAATGATGGGTCTCATGGTAGTTCTAGTGTGCAAGAACAACCTCGCGATGATGCCCCACCTCCATCGAATCCTGAGGAAATCGTTCTGCCCTCGGACCCTGAAGGAGGAGAAGATGTGGACAGCATCTACCGCAGCACGATGGCAGCTTTGAGAACCATCAAAGAACTGAGGAAAGGTAGCTCCACCTACAATGTGTTCTCACTGCCGCCATTCAGCCGGGAAGACAACAATGAAGATAAAGATTTGGCCCCTTGTACTACCATACCTATATGTCCTAGAGATTGAGAGACTGGTTTGCTGGACAGAAAGAACCTCCTTTAAAAGGGAATAGATTTTCATGGAATCTCTGTGGTTTATACCAGAATCTCTGTGGTTTATACCAGAATCTCTGTGGTTTATACCATAGCATGGAAGTCTAAAATTTGAGACAAGCCCAAGTGTGGCCCTCCCTGTCTCTATCTATCAGTCTCTTTCTGTTGTGAGTTAGGCTAAGAGCATCATGGTTACTTTAGTGTTTGTGTTAGAGAAACTTCCATTGATGATATGGGAAAACATTTAATGGGAAAATCTGGTGGAAGAAGGTGGAATCCAAGACTATTATATATGCTCTCATCTTGAGATCAATGGAAGGGCTGTATTGTGTGGGGGCCAAAGTGGCTAACTTTATCTAAGGTGCCAACTCTTTTGGCTGGCAGATGTGTGGTGGAAAGCCATGTTGATGATAGTGGGTCCAGAGAAGAGCAAAATATATACTGCCAAATCCTCTTTCAGCAATTGGGTGGCAGGATTCCAGCCCTTCATATATATATGTATATATATACATATATATTTATTTATACTGTTCAGAAGGTCCAAATCCAGCTTGTCTTGGCTCTCTGATTGTTCAGCCCTTGTAATAGCTTGATTTTGTTGGATTTATTTGGGATATTGCCAAAGTACCCACAGACCTGCTATAATAGTGCGCAGAGATTCGTTCTTTCTTCGTTGGTGGTGTTTAACACAGACATGGTTCTGATGCTGGATCAAAGCAAATGCATATGGCCTTGTTGCTGCTGTTGTTGCTTGAATTTCAGGGTTTCCTTCACCTCCATCAACTAGTGCATCAAGTCGATGTGTTCAATCTGCATGGCATCTTCATCAATCTGCTTGTGCTACTCGTGGGATCGATCATGATGGTAGTTCTGGCAAAGGGTTTAGAGCTGTTCTGTGGTGCTCGTGGGATCGATCATGATGGTATTTCTGGCAAAGGGTTTTAGAGCTGTTTTGTGCTGCTTCTGATTCTTCTCGGCAATGGAAAACCTTATTCCAGCTGTTGGTGCTCAAGGGAAGAAAAAAAAACAAAGACATGTGGTAGCAGGGGAACAAACTACATACGCGCGAGACGGAATATTCTGCGTGCACTTCTTTCCATAGCGACATGCGCGGAATATTCTGGGAGAATGTCTTCCTGCTTGACCAGATATGCCTAGGATATTTTTTCTCTTGTCCTTTTTCCTGGTCTTATGGTCATGGGGGGCGAAACGAAGAAAAATCTTCCTTTGCAAAGTCATCGTTTGAGACCAAAATATCCATGCACACATACGTACATAATACATATACGCACGTGTACATACATACATACATACATACATATACGTACGTGTACATACATATGTATAGAGTTCAAGCTCTGAGTGGAGAAGAGATCTGATGACGCTGTATTGAATCGACCCGTAACAAATTGCATGGCCTGAGTTGTCGCAGGCTGCATTTCTTCTGCTCGTGAAGAGAACCACCCTGGCAGTAATCTAGTTAAGTGTAGCAAGATCCATCTTTGTGGAAGTCAACCATCGCCTTCTTGTTGGACAATGTCGCGGGGGCCCATCCTTGTTCTTTCTCTTCGTGCGGTTGCTAGACGTGTTGTTTTAGTACACAGATAGCACACCGATTCTATACATGTAGAGCCTCCAAATCTTAGGTCATGGTGGGGACGATACTGCTGTTGTGAGGAGTCGGGACCATGCCAAGGCGATGAGGAAAAGCTTGACATCCGAAGCTTGAGCCCTATTTATACCGTATAATATTATAGCCTCTGAGAACAACAGGCAATGCTAGTCTTTTCGTATGTGTCAAACCGACATACAGTAGGCGATCCAATCGGTTAGTTAACCATTGTTTTCTGCAAGGATTTGAAGTAAACCGCTCTATTTACTCGACCACTATTCAAACTTTGAGATCATACTTCACTGTCGCCAACATCATCATCATCACCATCATCAACAGCAGCAACATCATCATCATCATCATCAACAACAACAACAACACCATCATCACCGTCACCATCATCATCGTCACCATCATCATCGTCACCATCAACATCATCATCAACATCAACAACAACAACAACAACATCATCATCATCATCATCATCATCAACAACAACAACATCAACATCATCATCATCATCAACAACAACAACATCATCATCATCATCATCAACAACAACAACATCATCATCATCATCATCATCATCATTGCGATCATCATCATCGCCCCTGCACCACCACCTCCATCATCATCGCGAACGTTATCATCAAGAACATCTTCATCATCTTCATAGTCATCAAGACTATCTTCATCAGCTTCATCATCTTCAAGACCATCTTCATCATCTGCGTAGTAATCAAGACTATCTTCATCAACTTCATAATCATCAAGACCATCTTCATCATCTTGAAGACCATCTTCATCATCTGCGTAGTAATCAAGACTATCTTCATCGGCTTCATAATCATCAAGACCATCTTCATCAGCTTCATAATCATCAATTCCATCTTCATCATCTTGAAGACCATCTTCATCAGCTTCACAATCATCAGCATCAACTTCATAATTCATCTTACTTGCACATTTTCCATCCCCTTGGAAAAATTTCCAGCAAGAAGAAGAGTAATAAAAGGCCATTTATGCAAATAAGCAGAAAATACTCCCCTTTGTATTGTTTCACCATCTCTCTGTGTTTTTTGCTCAGAGTCTCGCAGCTATGGCACGATCGAACCGCTCCCCCAAGGAGAAGGCCGCAGATGGTGGAGATGCTCTCCGCAGCAGGAAATACCTCCTCTCCATAGCCACGTTACTGTTATCTGATTCTATCCTCACAGCTCTCGTCATATATAAAGTCCCATGTAAGTTTCTGCTTCCTTCCTCTCACATCACATCCCGTTTTTTTGCCCTTCGCGCATGATTCGAGATTTCCAGCTGGCTTCTTCTCCGCTACTGATTTCAATGTGATGATCTTCTTCTCCACCGGGGGAGCTCATTTGCAGACACGAAGATCGACTGGGATGCTTACATGTCTCAGGTAGCCTTAATTATTGCTTCATAATTCAAGAAGGAATACCGGAATTCGGACTTGATTTTTTTCTCTCAGTGCTCAATGAATGGCATTTTGGTCGATGAATGTTGCATGCCGAATTTGTTTAAAAAGCTGAATCTTGAATTTTGAATGTTGAATGACAGATTTGCTTAAATTTTGGATCTTAAATGTTTTTGAACCATGGATGCCGAATGCTTCAATTTGGGTTGAACGTTAAATGCTGATTTTCGTTTGGATTGTTTCGTAGGGTGCACTATGTTTTCAGTGCTGGCTACTGCCTTCCACTAGATTGCGTCTTTACATTCCTTTTTTTATTCTAAAATGATTTAGGTTGATTCAGCGTGTCATCAGTGTGATATAAGGAATTCTGGACATTGGATTGAATTTTAAAGGCTGTTCTGTATTTGCAATGATTGGTTTGACGTGTTTGGAATGCCGAATGCTCCTTTGAAGTTTTATTGTTCTCGATCATAGATGGTGTGTTATATGTGATCCGAACTGCAATGATAAGGCTTATTGATACAATAGGTAGACGGATTCTTGGAAGGAGAACGGAATTATGAAAATCTCAAAGGAGATACAGGACCTTTGGTGTACCCTGCAGGATTCCTCTACTGCTATTCTGCTATCAAATATCTCACTGGTGGTGAAGTGTTTCCGGCACAGGTTTTGAAGCTCGACTCTTTATAAAACACATTCCTTTATAGATATTTGTGCGAACATACATGCCATCTACTGTGCTGACACATGCATAAAATTTGCTGAAATTCTGGAGCGTCCAATGTACCTTTATATCAGTATAAAGATGTATTTTCTTCCTGATCTTGTTCTGCAAATAGGAACTTTTAAGATGTGATGGTGAGGTGGGATAACTTTTCAAGTACTAACAACAGGTTGAAAACGTCATAATACTGAGGATCATTGTACTGGACGTCTTATCTGCAATTTTTTGGAAGATTTCAGCACGATAATGCCATATCATATAATTTGCTGGAAGGTTTAAGAAGTAATATCACCAATACGATACAGATTGCCAGATTTTGGAAGATACTCAAGCTTATAAAATGATGATACCTTCCTTTTATTCATTCTATGGTTTCTTTTTAATACCTAAATACATAGTGATATCAAAATTCTCTCATATTTTAGAATTTTCGTTTTGAAATGTTAACATATTTCTGATTTCTTGTATTTGATGCGTTTCTTTTGCCATGTTTTCAGGTTCTATTTGGTTTTCTTTATATGTTGAATTTGGGCATCATCATGGCTGTCTATTACAAAGCAAAAGTGGTGAGTTTTCTAATCTATATTGAAGATTTTTCCATTTAATGCTTGAATCAGGTAAATAGTTTGCAACTGTTGAGTAGTGTGCTCTGTTAGTTCCTAGGGATGATAAAAGGAAAATTACAGATATATGTAAGTAGGTGATTATGTTCGTATGACCAAATATGTTCCATTCAACCCAAAAAAGTGCAAAAATACAATTTTCTCTTTCTACCGCAGGCTTGATTTTTAATATCTCGTTTCTGTGCTCCAGTTATTGTGCTTTGCCACCAATGCAGACTGTAGAGTATCTTTGACGAAACTCTCTTTGCATCAATGTGTGGAATCATCTTCTTTTGAATGCTAACACATTTACAGTGAAATTTATGAGGTTGGCCTATGTTTCTACTTTATGTTCAAGGACTTGAAGAAGTCGTGACATTCATTAGCAATAAAAGCTTATAAAGGCTAGAAGGTAAGCTCACTTAACTTGTCCAGACTGTCACATCCATTGTTGGCGATAGCTATGTTTGAGTAATGGTAGAAACCATGTCCAGTGAATGAATGGTGCAGGAATGATATATGGGAGTGCAATTGGGAACCGTACTTAAATGTCTCAAAAGGCCAAGGTGGTCATTAAACCAAAAGTTACATCCATGGTGAAACTTTTAGAAGTATGGTGAACAAAGTAATACATCATATGAGAGTCGCTGAAGGTTTTCCAGCAATTTGGATGCAACTAATAATGTTATAAACTGTTATTCCTTCCTATGTCAGATGAGAGCCCTTTTATAATCAATGTGAGGTTTCTGATATGAGGATTGTAAGCTGGTCTCTTTGGCACCAAAAATTGGCTTATCTCTGTCTGAACCAAGGAGCAAGCTGTAGTGTTGTGGAGTCTTTGAGAATGCCACCATAATTTTAGATACTATTATATTTGACTGTTTTAAATGTATGAAAGGGTTGACACGCCACCCCAAACCATTCCGAATACTGTTATCACCCAATTGTTTTAATTAATGAGTATGCTAGCATCAAAACTGTTAATCACAGTATTGCGGGGCCTTCAACGCTGAAATTTGGGTTTACAGATTCCATGGTGGGCGCTTCCTTTCCTCTGCCTTTCGAAGAGAATGCATTCTATTTTTGTATTGAGACTGTTCAATGACTGCATTGCTACGATGTTGGCACATTTGGCGATTATTTTTTTCCAGAACCATAGATGGAAATTCGGAATAATGATTTTTAGGTAATTTCAGTCACTTTCTTGGATGAGAATGTTAGACATATGCCGAATGGGATAACTGTATATTAACCTTTGATGCAGTTTTGCGGTATCTGTGAAGATGAATGTACTTCTGTATGCACCATCTTTGCTGTTATTACTACTGGAGGTATATAGACACGCATCTAATATTATCCCTGTCCTTTTGTAGTGTATGGAAATAGTTGATCTATATATAGCTCTTTCGATTTCAAGTGCTTTGAAATTCCAATTACCATAACGTTATTATATTTCTTATTTTTTGTTGTGTAGGAACTGAGCTTAGTGGAGACAATGTTGACTCTCTTCCTTGCTGCATTAGTCCAGGTATACCAAGTAACTGTATATGTACCACAAATTCAGCAAGAAGTGAGTGTAATCCTTAAGGTTTAGGAACTTGAGTTTATAACGTAATAGTTGTGGGTTATTTGTTTAATGCAAAGTTGACGTTGTGCTTCAAGAACTGGGGTGTCTTCTTGTATCTTTTCCGCTCAACATACTTTTCTCCCCAAATGTACAACACATTTCGCTTATCTAGAACAATTTGGGGCTTTCTATTGTTTAAGCCCCAATATATTCACGGAAATACACAATTTCGAATATTACTCACAGAGAACTTCTTATAATTTCTGCAGATTTTTCTTGGAATGCCATTTTTGTGGACACATCCTGTTGAATACCTCTCAAAAGCTTTTGATCTTGGCCGTGTGTTCTTGTA
>JBBBWG010002782.1:11061-32600 GCA_037176905.1 Azolla pinnata
TTCACTACTGATCCTGATAATCCTGACTATCGATCCTGATTCGGAACCCTTCATCCTCATTCATATTACTCACTCCTGATCCTGATTCTTCCGATTCCCTTCATCCTCATTCATATTACTCACTCCTGATCCCGATTCTTCCGATTCCCTTCATCCTCATTCATATTACTCACTCCTGATCTTGATTCTTCCGATTCCCTTCATCCTCATTCATATTACTCACTCCTGATCCTGTTTCTTCCGATTCCGGCAAAGGCCGGAAAAAAGCAAGGAAAAAAGGAGGTCCATGGTTCGAATCTCACCCGCCCCCTTCTTCCTCTTCTTCCCTCTCTTCTTCCTTCTCTTTCTTCTTCTTCTTCTTACTTTTGATGTCTTTCTCTGATTTTCTTCTTCTTCTTCCTTTTGATGTCTTTCTCTGATTTCTTCGTCTTCTTCCTTTTGATGTCCTTCTCTGATCTCATCTTCTTCCTCCTCCTTTTGATGTCCTTCTCTGATTTTCTTTCTTTCTTTCTTCTCCTCCTTTTCTTTCCTGCCTCCTCTTTTTCTCCCCCTTTTCTCGTTTTTTCGGTTTGTGGGTTTTCTTTGCATATCAATCCTCTCGCCCACCATCGCCACACCACCACCACCATTTGCAATTGGGGCGATGGAGCGCCAGAGCTTTGCTCCTTCTTTTCTTCTCCGACTCCGTGTTTTCTCCTTGTCGCTTTTCTGACGGCGCTTAAAGAGCGCGAGGATTGGATTTGGGTCCCTTCCCCAATTCCGTTCGATCTCGCCTTGAAATTCCATGTGGGCAATCTCAGATTGGCCTAGAAAGGAAGAAGAAGAAGAAGAAGCAGCAGCAGCAGCAGCAGCAGAAAAAGCAGGAGGCAGAAGAAAGAAGAAGAAGAAGAAGAAGAGGGGGAGGAGGAGGAAGAAGAAGCAGTAGAAGAAGAAGAAGCGAGAAGCAGAAAGGAAGTGTCATTACTTCCCTGCTTTTCCGACGTTCTCATCCCACGAAAAACACCCTTTTGGGTTCCCTATTCTGCCTCGCCTTTTGATCTTCCGCTTTCCACGGTTCCTTCTTCGATTCGAAGCTCAGTTTGTTGTGCTCAATCTCCATCTTTGTGTCTGTCTGTGTATGTGTGTATATATATATGCGTAATCCGTATCTCCATAGCTACTTGTGGAGGAAATTCTCTCCACTTCCTCAAGAATTTAACAAAGCCGCAATCCATCTCCTCTGTCGTGGGGGAATCTCCAACCAAGCCTGCGTTTTGATCTAGCCCTTCATCCGTTTCTCTGATCTTTTTCTTCCACCTGTTGTCAAAAGAAGCTGATTATACCGATCTCCATATTTGTATAGGCTTAAGGAGCCGCCATGGATAGGAAGACCGTCCTTCCATTGATGGCGAAATGTGCCATCTGCCTAGCATTCTTCGCCATCTCGACTGTTCTCCTGGTTGCATCATCGGAGAAGTCGGCCACCAATGTACTGTCGTATCTACCCTTCAGGAACAAGATCAACACACTCCACTACTCGAAATCCATAGCCAATGAGGATGAGAAGCACGACAGCAGCAGCAGCCGCAACAACAACAGCAACAACAGATTGATGCAATCAGAGAAGAAGCCATTGTCATTGCCGCCGAAGTTAGCGTACCTTGTGTCGGGTTCAAAGGGAGACGGGATGCGCATAAGGAGGACTTTGCAAGCGTTGTATCATCCGAGGAATCAGTATATTCTTCACCTAGATTCGGAATCTCCGGCCCGGGAGCGTGTGGATCTAGCTAGATATGTTCGACTGGAACCCACCTTTGCTAAAGTTGGGAATGTGCATTTCATATCCAAGGCCAACCTTGTGACCTATAAAGGCCCGACGATGGTAGCCTGCACGCTCCATGCAGCTGCTATTCTACTTAGAAAGAGTGAAGATTGGGATTGGTTCATCAACTTGAGCGCATCCGATTATCCTCTCGTGACCCAAGATGGTATGTTGATGATGATGTTGTTTGCTGCTGCTTGTTATATGAAAGAATTCTCTGACAGCTATTATATGTGCTGTTTTGTGATGTAATGCTTGGATAATTATCCTCTCTTGACCCATGGTATAGGGCATTCTCATACATGCATACAAGTATATGTCTATCTATCTATCTATATTGCTATATGTGCTTCAATTCTGGGGCATTACAAGGTGTGCTGGAGCTTGTTTGCTTTCCTCATCCATATTTACATGCATGATGCTACTCTTAACATAGTGGCTTGATCCTTTACTAGGGTATTTGGAGAATATCTGCACTGATTTGTGCTAGCTGAATGTTATGATTGTAGATCTGCCTTATTTATGTGTTTCGGGGCTTGCTTGTATCCATTAACCATATTTGCATGCATGGTGCTAGCTATGCTTTACATGGCTAACTTGAGCTGACTTTCATTTGCAGTGCATCTCATTTATCTGTAAACTAGTAATTTGTTCGTCGAAGTTTAGTGTGTTGGTTTATTTCCGGTTCTTTTTACCAACATTGTTTTGGCATTTCTCGGCAGACAAAAAAAAGTTAAAGTTTTGGTATAGTACATATCTACAGTTGTGTTAGTGAGTGAAAAGTGTTTGAGAAATTCAATCTGATTTGGGGCATCGGGACAAAAAGGTCAAAGTTTGGTGTACATATCTACAAATTGTGTGTGATGAGCTCAATGATGTGGGCATCGGGCTGCTGTTCTATTCATTATGGCATTGATGGTCTCGTCTAATGAATCTCTTCTGCAGATCTGCTTCACCTGTTGTCATACGTTCCTAGAGACTTCAATTTCATCGAGCATACAAGTAATCTCGGCTGGAAGGAGTAAGTGAAATCTTCTTTATTTTCTTCTGAGAGTCTTGGATTCTTTGGATTGCAAGGGGTTTTTCCATACATACTCATGTGTGTGTATGTATGTATTATAATGTGTGGAAACAGGTACCAAAGAGCAAAGCCTATAATGATAGATCCAGGGCTTTATCTGTCCAAGAAATCAGATATATTTTGGGTCTCGCAGAGGCGGCAATTGCCTTCCAACTTCCGACTGTTCACAGGTATGCACAAGACATATAGGCCCTTCTTGCAGGAGTGAATTCTCTATCATGGGGTGAATCTTGGAATGCATTGCAAATGCGATGCATTTTGATTGTACATTAGCTGATTAACAAGCGGTTTTTCACTATTCCAAATGATCAGTAGAACTGAAAAAGGAAATCGGCAGTCGTAGTCTTCTGAAACATTACCCATGTATCCGTTGGATGTGTTCCCTGTTATACCCTAGTCCTGCTTTGAAGCGAGTCTTGCCCTAGATATAGATAAAATGGGATTTTGTAACTCGATGCCCATAGTTTAGTTGTATCTGTGTACAAAAGGATGGACAAGCTGGTATATTACTTAATGACTGATATTGCAGAGGCATAATGTAGGGACTATTCTCTAAGATATCATATGTGCATGTGCTTTCATGCAGGCTCAGCTTGGGTAGTTTTGACACGATCGTTCATGGAGTATTGCATATGGGGCTGGGATAACCTACCTCGGACACTGCTCATGTACTACACAAACTTTGTTTCTTCTCCAGAGGGCTACTTCCACACCACAATTTGCAATTCGAAGCGGTTCGAGAATACGACCATCAACCATGACATGCACTACATCAAGTGGGATAGCCCTCCGAAGCAGCATCCGCGCACGCTGACCGAAGCGTATTTCAGGAACATGACCACGAGCGGAGCTCCCTTTGCTCGCAAGTTCAATGCCGATGATCCTGTTTTGGATAGGATCGATAAGGAGTTGCTGGGCAGGAAGAATGGGTCATTCACACCAGGTGCCTGGTGTATTGGAGAGGAGTCTGATGATGGTGATGGTCAAGACCAGTGCTCCACTATCGGTGATATCGATATTCTCAGACCAGGGCCAGGCTCAAAGAGGCTGGAGAAGCTCCTATTAAAACTCATCTCGAAGGAGAATTTCCGGTCTCGGCAATGCAAGTCATAGGAAAGCCCCCCTGCATACAAGAAAGAAAGAAAAGAATTGACATTCTATTCAATACAAGATGAATATACCTTTGCTCCAACATATCTGCTTGTGTCAATGTATTATAACTGTATAAACTTTCAGCACAGGCTTATGTTAGGGACAGTATTGTGTACCTGATTCTCCAAGCTGTCAAGCATCTGTTGGTTGGATGCCGCATCTTGATGCTCTGAAGCCATTAGATCTAGAGGCTGGTTTCATGAATGTTTCAGGGCTAAGGAGCACAAAAATCCCTTGATCTGGAGTTGGGGCAGTGAGAGAAGTTCAAATGTTGGGGAGCACTATGACATGGTTTGTTGCTCATTTTGAGTTTCCTTCTGCATCTTCTCCACAAAATTGTTGATCTTCTGCAACTGGCAACCCCATTTGATACACACAACATTTTGTGCACCTGAACATGCATTATTACATGGCAACAAATGTGCTTGTTGTGTTCCACAAACAGCAAAATGTTGTAAATGATTCAACCAAAGCTCTATGATGCATTGCAGACTAGGGCGTTCTGTTGCAACCTCAGATACACAAGGAAAGTTTTGATTGATAGATAGCAACATAATCAAATACCTAGAGCACTAAATTCTGTTGAGTATCATGCCTAAGCATGTGTTCTTTAATTGGTGGCATTAACACGGAGATAGATCAGTAGATTACAAAGGTGCTGTGCATTAAGCTAATACTTACTCTTTGTTGAATAATTAGAGACCTTGTCAGTTAAAAGTCGCGTTCCTCTTATGACTTGTATGTGTACGTACTTAGTGGCTCTTACTTGTGAATCACCCATATATGATTGTCTATAAACAGGCCTTCACAAAATAAGGTATTTTCTGCACATTTTTCTTACATTTTGACATTGTGTAGATCTTTCACTTTTTAACATGCTCAATAACAACGTGCTTCCATAGCTCTAGACATAGCATCACAGAGAACGTGTCTAATAAACAGTAAAAGAAGAAGAAACGGAGCTAGAGAATTGACAATAAAAAAATTGTTTTTGTTCAACTGGCTGAATCCAGAAGCTGGCTCATATCAAATAGAAAACTTAATCTTCCTGAAAATGTAAGCAAACCTACTGTTACCAAAGCTAATAATTCACATGGTTTAACCCCAGGGTAGTCAATATAAATAGGCAAGCACTATATGTGGAAAAATGTCGAGTAAATCGATGCACCTTGAAAAAGCTTTAACCCAATCCTTTGTAATCCTACATGATTAGAACATCCGCTTTCCTTAAACCAACATAAAAAAAACACGATCTATACACATATACTCATGTCCAAAAAGTAGCCATCTCTACGAAAAAAATCAGGTCAGGTTCATTGTTGACATTGATCCATCAGTAAGAGTTTTTGAGCATTAAGAGGCACTATACACATGTATCAGATGAAAAAATGGTTTGCTTTTGGTTTCACATACCATTCATGACATCTGCATACAAGAATGAAATCTCTTCATCTGTCTCTTTCTCTTTCTAGGCCATAAAATCGTACATGTGTTCCTAGCCAGGGCATGTGAAATGGGGCAACCACCACCCAAATTGATGGGTCTTCTATCAATGCATGCATTGACCTTCCAATTCCCCTCCTGGAATTCAGATTTCTCTTGGCCAAGGAGGTGGTACACTTTCACTTGATACAATCATATTCTTATCAAGCCTAGGATACTAAATATAAAGCTCAGCACACAAGTCTAGGAGATTTGTCAAGAAGCCTACTCTTTACACAGTCGCCCACATACATTGGCAAAGGCCCAAATGGTTGCAAAGTGCCTTACATTTCTTGGGATTCCATGTCCTCAATCTCATACCTAATCTCTTCTATGTGCTCATTTATAGCAATGACAGCATCTTGAACACCTTTAATGGCCTCGTTCAAAGCAGCATCGTATTCGGACTCAGCTTCAACATCCTCGAATCCATCCACAACCAAGGTTTCATGCACATGTACATGTGTCGGCGCACGTTCTGATGGCCGCTTTACTTTCTTTAACAACTGTATCTGCACTGTCTATAGATGAAGACATATTTTACAATCAACAGTCGTTGGTTTTCCAGGAAGAACTTTAATCAAACATTTGTAAAAGGTTTTATGGTGATTGGGGACAGTAGGAGCATTAACACAAAATTAGCTATTCTGTTTGCTGCTTCAAATATTTTAACCCAAAAGTTAGATGTAAATAAGTATATTCTATAATATTTAGATATATTACATTATATTTAACTAGTTTGTCTTTCTCTTATGGTGTAAATTACACAGCTCTTTTGTAAGCTAATTAGGCATATCCTTGACAAGCTATCCATGTCCCCGTTCACCATGACAACTTCGTTGAACCCACTGATTGAGATTTCACACAATAAACTTCAATGATGGAAAGCACAAGCACAACCATACACAATCATTGTCAAATATCGAATTCATGGAAACAAATTAGAAAGGAAATTCTTGTACATTACATTATCGCAAGAAAAAAGAAATATTCTCTCACCATGTGAAGCTTCTGCTTCTCTTGAATTTGAAGCGACTGCAGAATCTTTGCCAAGTCTTCTCTATCATACTCTGGACTTTTTAGAATTGTCTCTATGTTAATTACCTGCAAAATGACCATACCACCAAAAGTTGACATAATTTAATCACATCGTCAAACAGATTTTCTTGATTAAATAGCTGAATTACAGAATATTCAGGGGGGAGATCGTCCTAAAACCAGACTAGATTATCATCTCTAATGCCCATCTTTTAGAAATCACAAGGCTCTATAAGCATTCATGATCTGTCTATACATGTCTTTAAAAGAATCTTTTGACATAGCCTTATTGGAATAGGGAAAGCATGAGTTGATCATATAGTTAGCCCACAATAACAATTTTAGTATTAAAATGTCATCTTCAAGCCAAATTCTATACCACACATGGAATTTAGCAGCCAAGGTCTTAAATAAAATTTCACGGAATCTACAGCAAAATTTTGCTTTCAAGAAAAGACAAAGAACATACCACGAAATACACAAAAAACAGAGAGTACTTTGGTTATTAGCTTTTACACAGGGTATATTGGTAATAAGATATAACGATATTTAGTTATGTAGTGTTTACTTTTAGGAATTGTAATTAACATGTTTTGGTTCATGGGTATTGTATTACTCCTATGGTGTAGATTAGGCAACTTTTTGGAAGTCAATTAGTTGTATCTGTGACTGTCTCATACATTCACTCAAAAAGTTTGTGGATGCCAAAACACTTATTGGATATGGTATCTTTAGAGATGACAAACGCATTTAGCTTGGGACAAATCTATTCTTACTTGTTTCGAGCAATCACTGAATTCCGTAGTGATTTGATTACATGCTTCTTGGAATTTAACTTCGCCACCATTCTCAAGGTAATCTAAGAAAGCACTGAACAAGAAACAAACATTGCATAAGATCGCAGGTTTGCAATCACTGGAAAGGAAAGACTTGTTCAAAAGCCGATCAATCAGCCTCACACCGCATCTAATCACAATCACGCATCATTCATTATTTCAACAGTGTACTCAGACGAAGGAAGGAAATCAGGTATCAATTTTCAGAGAGAGATGTTGGATTTACTAAGAATTTAACTTCACCACCGTTTTCAAGGCAATCTAAGAAATCACTGAACAAGAAACAACATTCCATAAGATCATAGGCTCAAAGAAATAAAAGACCAGATTCTGAATATGATCCCCCTGTCACCCTAACCAATCACAATCACGCATCATCCATCAGTTTAATCAGTGTACTCGGACTAAGAAAGGAAATCCAGCATCCTTTTTCAGAGATCAAGCATTATTTAAAGGTGGAAAAACATCCCCCAGTACCACTGCTGAGTTTATACGTATTTCTCTGAATGTCGGCCCCTGGCTTTATTTCTCCAAAGACAATCAAGCAGCAAACCCCTGAACGATGGGGACGATGTTGATGAATCGAGAGCACAAACGACTGATGTGAGCGGGGGAAAAAGATGATTTTTATCCTGCAGTTACCCTTGCAGCAACTCGGAAGATGAAGAGGCTTTTGGTAGAAAGAAAAAGGAAACGTAGGAGAGCATATCCTAAGCTTGCATTTCGAGCTTAGCAGAGAAAGCTCGTTTTCCTCTTTGGGGTCATCGTGGAAGGATCTATGGATCAAACCGGCACGAGCACTCATGTGCCAAGAATTCATCCATCCATCCATCCATCCTCTTGTTTAGGTCAAACAGAAAAGAAAAGGAGCCAGTTTCTCTGCGTCTGTGCCGTCCTCCCCCTCCTCCTCCTCCTCCTCCTCCTCCTCCTCCTGTTTCTCTGCGTCCGTGCCAGAAACCCTAACCCTAAACCCTTCTTTCATCCATCCATCCATCCATCTATCCTCTTGTTTAGGTCAAACAGAAAAGAAAAGAAAAGGAGCCAGTTTTTCCAGAGAGGAAAAGACCTGTTAAGCCTGCTGTAGATGGAAGCACGGAGGCTCTGGATGGAGAGGAACTTCCGGAGAAGCTCTGTTGCAGAGGAGGCCTCCATCGCTCGCTCGCTCGCTCTGTGTCTTTGTCTCCGCGAAGAAGAAGAAGAAGAAGAAGAAGAAGAACTCCCATGTTTTCTGAGATCCTATATCTAAACGTAATTACTCTTAAACACCGAGATTAGTGACTAAACCCTGCCCACTAAGCTCAATTAGCAGCCCTAATAAACACCAACCAAATCTTGATTACCAAAAACCCTGACCTAATCTAACCACGATTACCAAGCAAGCTTAATTACCAAAACACACTTACCCTTTAAACATTAGGCTTAGCGACTAAACACTACCCAGTAGGCTCGATTAACAGCCCTGAACACAGGCGAAGCTCGATTATTACCAAAGGCTGATCCACTCTAACCTTGATCACCAAGCAAGCTTAATTATCACAATACCGTTGCCCTTAAACACTTAGCTCAGTGACTAAACCCTGGCCACTAGGCTCAACCAATAGCCCTAAACACCAAGCAAAGCTTGATTTACCAAACCCTAACCCACTCGGAGGCGTGGATCACACGGAAGCAGCCTTGCCGGTGCATCGAGCTCGACGACTACCGCTGCAGGCATATCGCACCTGCCGAATCGCGATAACATGGATGCATTTCATTGCCAGTAAATATATGCATATATGCCTTTAAAACTCACGGAGCATCCGAAATTTTCGGGATCAACGGCTCGAGGAGAGCGAGGCGGGGTGTTGGATCCCCACGATGAGGCATTTTTTCCGAACGCAAAGCCCGCCGTTCGTCTGCTCGGCCCACAGAACGTGTGATGCTTTCCCCGGAGAACTCTGCTTTTCAGATCGCCCGCAGGGAACAGATTGTATGGATAGAAAGAGTAAGAGAGCATATAGATATATATGCCTTTGGCGTTTAGGGTTTCGGGTTTTAGGGTTTACTTCAGGGGTTTCAAGCTTCAGGGTTTATTTGAGGGTGTCGAGTTTTAGGGTTGATTTAGGGTTTCGGGATTTAGGGTTTCGGGATTTAGGGTTTACTTCAGGGGTTTCGGGTTTCAGGGTTTACTTCAGGGGTTTCGGGTTTTAGGGTTTATTTAGGGTTTCGGGTTTTTAGGGTTTTACTTGTCTTGAAAAGAAAGGAAGCTGTTCCCTTGGAGACGACGATGACGTGGCGGCGCTGAGCTGGCGGGAGGTTATGGCGCAGCGCTTTTCCCGTTCCTGTGGCGGGGAGGACCCGGCGGCGGCTCCGCCACGTGGCGCGCGCTGGTGGATCCATGTCAGCAGGCCGGTCGTGGCTCACGCCACGTGGCGGCGGCGGGCTCGCCCTATATGTACGCCTCCCCTGTCTCAGAAACCCTAACCCTAACCCTAACCCTAACCCTAACCCTAACCCTTCCCTCTTCTTCTTCTTCTTCGTCGTCGTCGTCCTCCTCCTGTTTCTCTGCGTCTGTGCCAGAAACCCTAACCCTAACCCTAACCCTGGCCCCCAACCTCACCTCTCTCTGTTCCCGCCTCCGTCTCTGTCTCCACCCTGATTCCTCTCGCAAAACCCTAATTCCCAAGCTCTCTCCTCTGCAGAAACCCTAAACGTTCTCCTGCTGCTCTGCCCTCTGGTCTCTGTCGGAATCTACCCCCTCGATCCCGCCCGTACCGTCCTCTCTTCTGCGATCTGCGATCAACAGCGGGAATCCTGCTCCTATGACATCCATCTCCGATGATCGCAACCTGCTGCTCCCCGCCGCACCGACGCAACACGGCGAGGACGCCCCGAGAAACCCTAACTGCGCAGGCGCGGCTGAATCTGCTCGGACCAAAGACGAGGCCAAGCGCGCTGCAGGTATGGATCCTTTCGTGACTAGAAGAAACCCTAGCGCTGTGGCCTGTGTCTCGATCGAGGATCAGACGGGCGCTGCGGACGTGCCCAAGACCAGTTCTGATCATGTCGCCACCAAATCCTCGCTAGACATGGCAGCTGCCATCCGCTCCGAGAACCCATCTCCATGCCCTCGTTGCCAGAGCCTCGACACCAAGTTCTGCTATTTCAACAACTACAACACGAGGCAACCTCGCCATTTCTGCAAGAGCTGCCAACGCTATTGGACGGCGGGCGGCTCCCTCAGGAACCTTCCTGTCGGAGCCGGGAAGAGGAAGCACAAAAGCTCTTCAGCTCCCGCAGCGACGGCAACAATGGCGGTGCTCATGAGGAAATCCCAAAGACATGAGATCTGCGAAGAAGATGCCGGTTGCGATGCCGATCTGAACCTGGGGATGAAACCTCCAAGATCTGCAGAGATTGATGTGGAGGAGGAGGAGGAGGATGAGGGCCTTCAACCGGCAGTGACGGATCTGCAGCGATGTACTCAGATTGTCGATGATGACGACGACGATGACGAACTTGGCGAGGTTATATCAGCTGAAGCACCGCCCACTTCATCACATAGCAAGATCATGAAGTTCTACCACCACCATCATCTTGCTGATGGGAAGAAAAGCTTGTCTGGTGAATTCGGTAATTCGACCAGTAAAAAAGAGGCAAGCTGCGCTGGGGCTCGAGATTTTCCATCTTTCTGCAGCGCAACAACTCGTGGCACAATTCCAAACCCGCTTCCAAGAAGCGGAGAGGAAGAAGAAGAAGAAGAAGAAGAAGAAGAAGAAGAAGGGAAGGAAGGTTCGCATCTGTCCGAGCATGCGATCGGCGGCTTTAAGCACCAGAATAACGATGCATTTTCAGAGAAAGGACTCGGATCTTCCAGCCAAAGTAGCTTGAAAACGTTCAAGTCTGTGAACTCTAGTACAGATCCACTTGCGGACGCCGTGTTATCTCAACCGCCAGCGATGATATCGGCACCTCAAGCATCGACACTAGTATCACCATCGTTGTATGGCTTATCACCATGGGGTGTTCCACCTATGATGGCCCCATGGCCATGGCCATCTCACATGCTCAACAACGGTTCAGATGTATCTGCGGCATTCGCTCATGCTTTACCCCCATTTTGGCCATTCCCTCCTCCTGTGTGGATTCCCTTCGGATGGAGCTCGATGCCATGGAATGTCGTCATGGATCCTACTAGCAGCAATAACAATAGCACATCTGCTGCTCAGAGTCGTGAGGATTGGGTACAGAAACAACAACAAGTGCCCCTTTGCACTCCGAAAACACTCAAAGTAGGCGATCCGGATGAGGTTATGTATAGTTCTGTTTTGACAGTGTTGGGTCTGACAAGTGTTGCCTCTCCGAGTTCAGTTTCAGCTTTCTTTAATGCTGATAGGCACGCCGCCACCGTTGATGGTTCTAAGCAGAAAGTAGGACTGAACCAAGATCATCCTCAACAACCCCTTGAGCTTGAAAAGATTTTGTACCGTAACCCAGCAGCATTTGCTCGATCGCTTGCATTTCAGGAAGGCAAGTAAGATGGAATTGGCTAAAATGGGTTCTTGATGCAGCAGATCTAGGTATTTTGGAGGAAAGCATTCGTTGTCTGAAGGTCCTTGTTGATGCCCATGGACGAAATATATTTCACTTATGGGATCCTCTATCAGGTGCAGCAAGTAAAGTCTATCTTCGAGCAAATGAAATGATGTGGGGTCTTAAAGATTAACCAAAATACCGAAACATATAGATATGGCAGTATTCTTTTCTTTACGAGGATTCTAGATCTTTTTGAAGAAGAGGAATTTGTGTTATGCCAGTATGATATGTAGACAGTAATGAGAAGATTGCAAAAGAGAACAGGAAAATAGTTTCAAAAAATTTGCCTTAGAAGAAATAGTAGCTATTTGAGGAGTTATCTTTTGCAGTCCTCCTTGTACAATTTTAGTTATACACAATCTTATTCCAGAAGACTCTATTTTCAACAAAATGGCAATCAACAATGTATATTTGTGCAGCTATCTGCGTATGTATATTTATATGTATGTGAGTATGTATATGCGGCAGCTGGTGCCTCGACAATATTTAAGATCCTCTTCTGTTTCTAACCCAAATCTGCTAGAGCTTGTGCAATATATTTGAATACATTTTGAACTTCCATTGCTTTCTTTAGCAGTTTCCAGTCTCACAGTTATCTGCCATTATTTCTGCATTAGGCCCAAAGGCCTATGTTAAACACTGCTGAGAGAAAATGGGAATGGTCTGATCAGAAAATTGTTCTGGCTCTTGTTCCCCAAATTTGGGGTGTGCCCGTGATCAACACTCTGAATTAAAGTACGAAGACTTACATTGATTTCTACTTGATCGGAAGAACTGGGACATAATATTATCGACGACACAGAACCTACTTGTGGGCAAAGAATCCAATGTTTACTATTGATTTGTATTACATCTGTCGGATGTCAAGATCAGTGGGGCTTTGTACCAGTAACATTTATAGGAGAGGGCAAAAACATGAATTGAAGCAAATGGAACTCTTAGTACAGAGCAAGGAGGGAAGCCCATGAAATACTAAAAGCATTTTCTGCCCCTTTATTAGAGTGCCTGTGCCTGTAAGACGATTTTGTGATCCAAGGTGTTTTCCTCCTACATCGTAACTCAAGGATGGCAGGCGGTCGTTTCTAGCCACTATGATCAAACTGTGACACACTAATTGATTGCTGAGTAAGCAGTGGAAAAACTTGCATTTGGAAAAAATTTAGATTTAGGATTTCATTTACGACACTGGTGTACCCTGATGTTGAATATCCATGTCAGAAAATGTGTCGTAAACCTTTCATTGTTTAATATGTACAATATTGCCATTTTCAATCCATACGTGAATAAATTGGATCATATACTGCTTTGGCAAAGTTAGATTTCTGTGGGAGTTCAAGATGCATACGCTTATGAATGACCACAGCACATATGCATAAAATTGAGGCATTCTTCCCCAATTACTTTTAATTTCCATCACGAGATCTTCAATGTCAATCTCTCATCATTCACATTCGATCCTGTAATCTCGAAACCCTTGAGCTTTTTTGCTTCTTCATGCATACTAGCAGCATATAAATTCCGCATGCAAATATATGCAGCAGTGCACTCTTTATCCAATGATATCGATTGTCTGAAAGCCCATTTACCAAGCTCCAGATTTACCCATTCACAACAAGACCCTAAAAATGTTAGCCACAATGGTAGACAATCTGAATGCCTCGTTTTCTGAATAACAACTACAGCCTTGTCAAAGCGGCCTGCATGTGTGAATAGATTAACCATGCAGGTGTAATGCTCTATGTCCGGAGTCAGAAAGTAGTTCCTTTCCATATCATCAAAGATCATTTGGCCCTCATCCACTAGACCTGCGTGGTTGCATGCACTTAGTAGGATCAGAATTGTGACAACATCTGGAATGTTCTGGCTCGCTATCATTTCATCAAATAAGTTGAAAACCTCTCGGACATATCCAAATAGTGCATATCCAGCCATTAATCCATTCCATGACACGGCATTCCTTGCCGGAAGGTCATCAAACATTTTCTGTGCTTTTCTTAGAGCACCACATTTCACATACATATCTACCACGGCATTCCCTAGGTTAGTATCGTTTTGTAATAACCGTTGTTCACTTGCCATGTTATGTATTTCTCCTCCCATCTCAAGAGATCCTATGCTGCTACAAGCTTTTAGAACGCAAATTAGAGTGATAGCATCTGGGAGAATACCCTTACCTTGCATGCATCGGAAACAATTCAGAGCTGCATCACAGAGCCCGTGCTGTGAATAGCCACTGATAAGAGCACTCCAGCACACCACATCTTGCACTTCAAGATGTTCAACCATGTCCTGGGCCTTTGCAAGCATATTACACTTGGCATACATGTCTATCAATGCAATTCCAAGCACTCTATCTTTTTCTAGCAACCCTTGCTCCCTTATGAGAGCATGAATTTCTTCCCCCACATTTAAAGATCTAGTGATACTGCAAGCCTTCAAAAGGGAGGAGAATGTGATGGCATCAGGGGATAGGCCATCATCTCGCATATGCAAAAAGCAATCAACAGCCTCATCAAACAACCCAAGTTGGGCATAACCAGATATGAGTGCACTCCATGATACAACATTGCGAACTCCAAGCTGATCAAACACTTCTCTTGCTTTTACCATCTGACCACATTTGGAGTACATGTCCACCAGTGCGGTGCCAAGAACTACATTTTTCTCTAATACACCTCTTCTTTGGACCTCTTGATGTATGTCTTCTCCAATCTGAAGAAGCCTTGAGCTTCCACAAGCTTTCAAAACACAAGAGAAGGTGACCACATCCGGTGACTGGCCTTCATTCTGCATTTGTGAGAAGCACTGTATCGCTTCATCATTGAGACCATACCGGACATATCCAGATATCAACGCATTCCAAGAGACATTATTCCGTACAGGAAGTCTTTCGAAGACTTCTCGTGCTTTCTCGAAAACTCCGCACTTTGCATACATATCAACAACCGCGGTACCAAGCACAACATCTTTCTCCAGCAGGCCCTTCTCCATACCCATTCGATGCACCTGTTCTCCAATATCAAGAGCTCCTATACTCCCACAAGCTTTCAGAACACAAGAAAAGGTCGTTGCATTTGGAAAGAATCCCTCCTCTTGCATCTTCCTAAAGCAATTTAAAGCTTCTGAGGCAAGTCCATTCCTAACATACCCCGCAATCAGGGCATTCCAAGATACGACGTCGTGCAAAGGAAGACCATCGAATACTAGTTGGGCAGTCTCCATGGTTTTGCATTTAGCATACATATCCACTATTGCGGTGCCAAGCACAAGATCGTTTTCTAGCAATCCCTGCTTTCTCACCTCAACATATATCTCTTCTCCCATCTCAACACACCCGATGCTACCACAGGCTTTCAAAATGCAAGTGAAAGTGACAGCATCTGGAGAAAGACCCTCGTCCTTCATTTGCTTGAAGGCTTCGATGGCCGCATTGAAACGGCGATCTCTGACGCGCGCCGAGATTGATCTGTTCCACGATCGAGTACCCCGAGCTGGAACCCCGTGGAATACGTTTGGAGCAACTTGAGAAGCACCACGTCTTGTATAGACGCGGCTGGAGGGGGCACCTCTGAGGAGGGAGCTGTTGCCGTGAAGCTTCTCACCTGGCGCCAGTCGGGGTGTATGTGAATCCTTGAGTTCCTGGCGAGCTCTGAGCGGGCAATCGAGATCTGCAGATAACTCATGACACGCACCTGGATCGAATGAAGCACGCCATAGCCCAGGAGATTCTGCGGTATTCATGATAGCTCCTGCCAGGTTTCAGCTTGGCTCTCGGATCTGCTGCTGCAATCGCCCACAACCAGATATATACATACGGTAGTATATGGTGGAGGAAACTACCACTTTTGGCCCTCTAATCTGTAGAAATCACAAACCCTCTGATGATTCTCTTGTCGCAATTTCTTGCATTCAAGATCGGATCGTTTTCGGTCTAATTGTTTCTGTCTGTTTTGATGCTTGATTGTCGAAGCCCATTTGATTAGGGCTGTTACGCCCGCAACATGTCAAAGGGCTATGTTGATCGAATCTTTTCTGTTCCTTCTGATCGGAACTGAATTTGGATGAAAGGGTGTCCAAAATCTTCCCCAATTCCATGAATGACATGCGTGGATTTCCACCACTGGTGTATTGTTTTTCCATGGCGATGGATGGAGAAGCTTCGCTATACACGACGATGGAATGTGGAAGAAAGAGATTAAAAAACGTGACAGTGGATAATGTGTAACTAGGTATGTGTACACAGTCGAATGTGTGTGTTTCGTAGTCAGAATTTGAGGAAGAAAGGAGGAAATTACAAAGTAAAGGAAGGAAAGAAGAAGAACAAGAAGAACAAGAAGAAGGAGGTTAAAAGGTATTGTTCCTTTATTTGATTGATCTTGAGACTTGTGCCAAGGTTTTGATTTTTCTTGAGATTGATTGAGAATAAATTTTGATAATCCCACATGATTGCTTGATGAACCTATGAGCTCCTGTCTTTGTTGCAATGGAACGTTCTTCTTGTGATATTGCGAGAACCTGCCATTAGCATTAACGTCAATCTAAGGTCTTTCATCGGTTTCAGACTCTTCCACACTTTTTGTGCAACACTTTTTACCTTTCTACTTCGAAGCCACTATAGTATCTCATTTACTATATTTATCTCCTTACTTTTGTTCCTCTCTTGTTCTTGCTCTACTTGATATGACAATTAATGTTTGTTAACATTTAGCCATAAAATGACACAGTTCACCACATTTGAAATTATGACCAGCAATGAACCCCAATGCAATTAGCAACGGAATGACCACATCTCAAATTTTATATTCAACAATATAGGTTTCATCTCAGTTGTATTCCACAACATACATAACTTATATCTATTGTGCGCTTTTGGATTTGGAGTAACTATCACTTTTCCAAGTTGTTCCATTATACAAAGTAATGGGCCACAAAAATGAGAATTTACAGTCTACTTCAACCCATAAGGGACACTCTTGCTTCAAAATCTCTTCAAACTTTGGTAATGGTCGCCATGGAACAATATAAACTAACTTATTATTAAAGAAAACTAGGAAATGTGCCAATAATCTATCTCTTGGTTCTTCAGTTCGAAATATAATCTAAAAAAAACCTCTTGGACCTTTATGCACATCTTTCACGTTATTTTGTTAGCCTTTGGGTTACCCGATTAGTGTGGATATTTCACCATATCAAAGCCTAACTTGGATTTCTGAGGCCATATCAGATAAATTTATATATTAGAAGTCCCAAGCTTGGTCGTTTGCTACTCGTCTCAAAGTGGTTCAAGCAATTATGATTCCAATAATTTCATAGTTTTTGCCTTTGTTACCTTGTACAAAGAAATCATTTTATCAATTGGCTCGTGCCTTTAGGTATTCATTATGGAAGAAAGAGTCTAACATTGGTGTTAGTTGGGCTTCATGACTTTATATATGTACTCTAAAACATTTAGAAAGAGCAGGTTCATTCAATTTGGAAGATTCATACGATTGCTCGAAGGTTTAGCCTCTTGAAAAATATGTGTTCAAGTTCTCAACCATTTGTTATTTTGGGGAGAAAGTAAGGATACAACATGGTAAAACAAAAATTATAACTTCATGGTAACATATTATTAATATTACTCGATCATTTAATGTTTAAAATTTATTATTGTACAACATTTTGTGGTCTTTTCAATAGAAGTCTAATCTTCCTTTCCGTGCAAAGGTGTTTCTTGGCGTGCTATGGTTGGTGGGTTGCCTTTGGCTATGACATTAAAACGAAGACACATTTCTAGTGGTACATGTGTTGTTTGTGTCACGATTGATGAAGATTCTCGAGACAGGTCTGTATCTTGCCGTGCTACTGAAGGTATATGGATAGTTATATCACAATTGTGGGCATCATTAACTCGAAATATTTTGTCACCTTTTCAAAGGGTTTTCATTGAAGGTGATAGAATTTTTTACCAACCCCAACGTATGTAAGTTTTTGTTAGATTATCTGAGGTACTTGGGGCATGTAGCATATATATTTGCAACTTGTGGAATGATTTCTTATTTGATGGGCTTTCTAGAGTATCTCTCAACATATATGTAAGATAAAGAGGAAAGTTGGATTTGGCAGCTTTCGCAGTTACGTCGTGTGAGAACTTTGTCCCGAGATGATGAGTTAGATTTACGTGGTTTTGTACTGCAACATCTTAGAAGGTTGCCCTTGCCACATCGCTACTTTTGAAGCATCTGATAGCAACGATGTTTTTTTTTTGTATTGTCGTGTTGTTTCCAACATAAACATCGCCACCGCTATCGCCGTCGCCATTATCACCGTTGCCATCACCACCGTCATCATCACCATCATCATCATCAGCATCACCATTATCACCACCACAGTCACCATCACTATCAGCACCATCAGCATCACCACCACCACAATCACCATCATCACCATCACCATCATCATCATCATCACCATCATCATCATCACTATCATCATCATCATCATCACCACCACCACCACCATCATATCATCACCACCACCACCACCACCACCATATCATCATCATCATCATCATCATCATCATCATCATCATCATCAACACCATCATCATCATCTTCACCATCATCATCACCATCATCACCACCACCACCACCACCACCATCATCATCACCATCATCATGGTCATCATCATCAATATCACCATCATCATCATCACCATCATCATCATCACCATGATGATGATGATGGTCATCATCAGATCCATCCTTTTTTGCTGTCATGTTGGAGGTGTGTTCATGGAGCTCTCATGGAGAAAGAAGGCAAAGTGGCAATGCACTGCCATCGCCATCGCCATCGCCATCGCCGCCATCGCCATCATCTTCACGACGCTTGCTTTTCTCCTGCCATCGCTGCAAGTCTCCACCTGATCCACCTTCGCTGATCTTGATCCTGCAACATGATCTTCCCCTTGTTCCTTCTCGTCGCGGTCCATGGTTTCCTCCATCTTGCTGCTGCAGCCGCTCGTTGGGATCTCCGCGCTTCTGATCAGGTGAGATGGAACATGGCCGACTGTTTCTTCTTCTTCTTCTTCTTCTTCTTCTTCGTCTGCGCCTGAGGAAGCCATCGACGGATCTACTCTTTCTTCCGCTCCGGCTTCAGTGCTAATTACCAGTTCTTGGAGCGCGATTAGGTCCGCCATGGGGTTACATCGCACGCTCCACCGATCTCCATCTTCTGCAGATCTGGAGGTTTTGCCTCCTCCTCCTCCTCCTCCTCCTTCCTTCTGATGTACATTGTTTGAATCTTCTTCTTCCGCTAGACTAATTTTATTTACATTCTCTTGATCCTCTGTCGGATTCTCGTCTTCTCCGGCATCCGAATGAATCCCTTCTTGTTTGTCAAACTCTACGTTTTCGTCTGAATCGTTCTCCTGCGCATCTTCTTGATCTTCTGCTTCTGCTTCTCCTGCTGCTGCAGATTCACCGCCATGGTTTTCTTCTTTACCGTCTCCTTGATTTGCAGTTTTCATGGCGTCCTGCAATTTATCAGAGAACCAAGAATCAGAAAATGGAACGCTGTAAAGATCTGAATGAAATATACCTGGTGGGGCAAAGTCTTGATCCAATACATTATAATATTCAACACTACACGATCTCGTGACTGATTCCTCCCCAGCTCGACGTTCTTGCTCCTGTTCAGCTTGTTCTTCCGCTTCTTCTGCTGTGACTAGTGCGGCTGCTAATTCTTCGTGAACTGCAGATCCACGGCCGATTCCACCGCACGATATTGCAGCTCCAGAATCATTGCTGCTGCAGGTAAGCAGCTCATCATGCCTTTCGGCCACGATCGCTTCTTCTTGTTTCGAGCGATATTCGACAGGTACTACTGATTGTGAGCCCTCAACTGCATCTTGATCGATGATGAAGATGGTTCGCTCTCTCGAATGCTTCGGCGGCTCATATTGAAATACTGCAGGCATTACAAGCCTACCAGACGTAGCTGCACTGGCAGTACTAGTGCTGCTTGATGCTCGGCGGCGCAGCTTACCAGTTGCAGCCTTTGAATCTCGCGGACCAGTATAAGCTGCAGCGGCAGCAGCAACGCTACGGTAACCGTGCTTGTGCACGATGCGTCTTACAGTGGTTGCAGTACTACTAGTAGGCGAAGAAGAGCGTCCTCTTCGATCTTCGCCACTACTACGATGACCACGAGGATGATGATGTTGATTACGCGGCTGTTTCAGATGATGATGATGATGATGATCGCCGTGCTGTGAGGATCTGTTGCCACTGATCGTCGATCTTGTTTCATCAAGCACTCGTGCAGCAGCAGCAGCAGATTCCGCTAATTTGGCTGCCGCCGAACGAGAGCCGCCGATCTGCTGGTTCGACGGAGCACGATCTATGGCGGCGCAGTCGAGCACTGCATCGGCTTCTGCGCTTGATTCGGCCTGAATACGATTGGAAGAAGAGTGGAGCCCTAGCACTGCAGCGCTATGATCTCTATTGCTGCAGCTGGTGGCGGTGATAGTAGCAGGCGCAGTATTATGCGCACTAGTGGCAGCAGATCGTGCGGATTGCTGCTCCTCATCCGCTTCCATGATTTTGGTTATGACCTCTGGCATCGACCGGATGGAACTGGCAGCCGTGACGTCGTGGATGCGGTGCACAATCTTGCGGCAGGGCGTGGCTTTGGAATCCTTGCAGGCACTGTCGTGAAAAGTCTGGAAATAGGCGCAGAAGTAGTCGGATTCGTCGACGCTGCCGCCGCCGGCAGCGGCAGCAGCAGCTAGGGCGGCGGCGGCGGCGGAGAGCTCACGTTGCCGATCCGAGCTGCCGCTGCGGTCGGGACGATCTGCAGCTGCAGCAGATCGAACATTGCTGCTGCGCAAGTGTAGTGCATCAGGATCACTAGGATTCAGCGGCTTCGAGCACGCGGGAGGAGGAGGAGGAGGAAGAAGACGACGATGAAGGCGAAGGCGGGGAGGGGAGGGGCATGAAGAGGAAGAGCACGACGGTGGCGGCGGAGATGATGATGATGGTGATGATGGATCTGCAAGCGCCACATTCATCGTCGTCGGCGTCGTCTGCTTGGCATCATCGCGATCGGCAAGGGCCTGGGCGGTGCGGAGGGCGGAGGCGGCGGCGCGGCGCACGGCGGGCATCGGGTCGAGCCGGCGGCAGCGGCCGAGGAGCTGGAGGGCGGGGCGGAGCGCGGCGGGGGCGGCGTCGGCGGCGCCGCCCACGAGCAGCGCCTCCAGCAACTGCAGGCCCGCGACGCGGACCTGCCACGGCGGCGGCGGCTGCCGCTGCTGCTGGAGGTGGGCAATGCTGCCGGCGGCGCCGGAAGAAGAGGAGGCGGAGGAGGAAGCGGGGATCTGGAGAAGGTCGTGGAGGAGGAAATCGAGGAGCGGGGCAGCGGAGCTGGAGAGCACATTGCAGCTGCTAGAATTGCTGGTATCCTTCTTGTTGTTGTTGGTTTTGTCCATGTTGTTGTCGTCATTATCGCGGACATGGACATTGGCGAGGGCGCGGAGGAGGGCGAGGTGGGGCGTGGCGGCGCGCGCGGCGGCCGAGGAGCGCGCGGCGGACGCCGC
>JBBBWG010002793.1:3778-32597 GCA_037176905.1 Azolla pinnata
CAGAAGAATGCTCAGGTTTATTCCACAAAACTGAGATTGTCAAAACTGCTGTAAGTTACAAAAAAGAGAATAAACAGTTTTTGACCTTGTTCAAATGCTGGAACTGGAAGCTTACAAAAACCTGTGCAATAATTTTGGATACTGGAGCTTTTGGGCCATCATTCATTCATTCATTCACCATGATTCCCAATGAGCAACGACCCCTGTGCAATGCAGAAGAATGCTCAGGTTTATTCCACAAAACTGAGATTGTCAAAACTGCTGTAAGTTACAAAAAAGAGAATAAACAGGTTTTGACCTTGTTCAAATGCTGGAACTGGAAGCTTAAAAAAACCTGTGCAATGCTGTTGGATGCTGGAGCTTTTGGCCTATCATTCATTCATTCATTCACCATGATTCCCAATGAAGCAACGACTCCTGTGCAATGCAGAAGAATGCTCAGGTTGATTCCATAAAACTGAGATTTGCAAAGCTGCTGTAAGTTACAAAAAAGGAGAATAAACAGGTTTTGACCTTGTTCAAATGCTGGAACTGGAAGTTTACAAAAACCTGTGCAATGCTGTGGGAGGTTGGAACTTTTGGCCCATCATTCATTCATTCATTCACCATGATTTCCAATGAGCAAGGAGTTGTGTGCAATGCACACGAGTGCTCAGGTTTATTCCACAAAACTGAGATTGCCAAAGCTGCTGTAAGTTACAAAAAAGAGAATAAACAGGTTTTGACCTTGTTCAAATGCTGGAACTGGAAGCTTGCAATGCTGTTGGAGGCTGGAGCTTTTGGGCCATCATTCATTCATTCATTCACCATGATTCCCAATGAGCAAGGACTCATGTGCAATGCATAAGGATGCTCAGGTTTATTCCATAAAACTGAGATTGCCAAAGCTGCTTTAAGTTGCAAAAAAGGAGAATAAACAGGTTTTGACCTTGTTCAAATGGTGGAACTGGAAGCTTACAAAAACCTGTGCAATGCTGTTGGATGCTGGAGCTTTTGGCCCATCATTCATTCATTCGTTCGCCGTGATTCTCAACGAGCAAAGGACGCTGAAATGCATCTCTCTTTGGCCTCCAGATTTGCACCACAATACACTTCTGATGCAGTACGACATGAATGAAGCATACAAAATTTCTGATCCTACCACGATGATGCAACTTCCACATGAAACCCTACCGCGAATTTCCTGCACCTGCACCTTGTCATCAGCATCAGCACCACCACCGCCATATCTCTTTACAAAATCCAATTTCTATGTACAAAGATGAAACTGGAGGATGCAATAGTAGCCCATGCAAACCAGATGCATTAATGAATGGAGACATCCAAACAGATGATATGGAACGAATGTCTCGCGACGAATCCACGCGTCGTTTGATCGTCGATCCCAGTTTTGCGTCGCAACGAATCATTCGAAAAGCACTTGCTTTGTCTCGCCGGAAAGTCCAAGAAAACTTTGTAAATTACCCTGTGAGGATGATGCAAGTAAGTAGCCCATGTAAACAGGTGAATGGAATGCGGCGAATCTGCGCATCGTTTGATCGTCGACCCTAGTTGCGTCGAAAGGAATCGTGCAAACACTTGCTTTGTCTCACTGGAAAGTCCAAGAAAACTTTGTAAATAACCCAGTGTTTGACGGGTGATAGGACATTGTACAGTCTGGCTAGCTTGATACAGTCTGGTTGAATTGTGAGAGACAGGCAATTGCGTGTTTGTTGATGATGGCTCTGCGGCGGTGAATCCTGAACATAAACAGATGGATATGTAGCAGGGATGACTTGCCTCGACACGTTGTATAAAGAGAGGTTCTACCAGAATTCGATGATCTGATAGTCCTATCATATACGTAATATATACAACATGAAACCAGTCGAAGCGCCTATGCATGTAATTTGTGTTTTGTATTAATACAGTGAAAACATCCAATGCAACAAGCAACTTTATTGCGGCCGACATTTGAACTACCGCTGGGATTAATGGCCCATTAAGGTATCGAATTTAGTCGCAAGATATTCCTATCACCTTCTCGCCAGAGCGCAACACGTTGTGGGAAACGATATTGGCCGCGATCATGTGCTTTCCAGAGCATCAGACTTTTGGATGGTGCGAGCATCGAATAGTGATTTCGTATGCTTGTCGAGAGCTTATAGAGCGGCTGATTGTCTTAAGTTGGGGTTAGTTTAAAGCTTGTCATCGAAAAGTAAGTTCAGGATAAAACAATCTTTCACTGTACACGCGTTTTCTTGTTGGATAGGGCTTCATCTGTCTGGTTTCTATTTGCGATGGATTCATATTTTGTTCTTAAAATTTGAAGCTTTTCATGACTACTTTGAGTTGGAGCTATCAAGCTTGACCGATCTGGCTTTTTTATCAACCTTCGATTCCATCTAGCTAAGGCTCGATCCAAACTGATTACGATTGGGATTGGGCCAAACCAAAGTAACTCTTACTTGTCTTCAGCCCAGCTTCATTCATAAGTAGGTCAATTTAGCCAAACTCAATCTGATCGAATCCTAGACTAGACCCATCTGATCGAATCTGAACATAGGACCTTGGCCCAGACTTTGGGCTCAATCTGATTCAACAAAGCTCAGATTGGGCCATTGAACAAGCTTGACCTAAACTGGCCCAACCTAAGGCATAGTCACGTAAATGAAAACTACAGCCAAAAGTTGCTGGCTCAAATGAATCCAGTCGGATCGGGGAGCTCCATCATACGTAGGTCGGTTCAGTCCAGATCAAGCCCATTTGATTGAATCCAAACACAGGACCTTGGCCCAGCCTCTGGGCTCGATCTAATTCAACAAGCTTGACCTAAATTGGCCCAACCTAATCCAATTCGATCCAGCTTGACCTTGTTCTAGGCCTGACCAAATCAACATCTGATTCTTCCCTTGATTCTTTCCTTCTTCTGTTCCTTCTGCTCGAATGAATCCAACCGGATCACGGAGCCCCATCATATGTAGGTCGATTCAGCCGGACTCGATCTGATCGAATCCAGATCAGACCCATCTGATTGAATCCGAACACAAGACCTTGGCCTAGCCTCTGGGCTCAATCTGATTCAACAAGCTTGACCTAAACTGGCCCAAACCCTAATCCAATTTAATCCAGCTTGACCTAATTCTGGGCTTGAGCAGATCAGATCAGCATCTGATTCTTTCCTTTTGATTCTTTCCTTTCCTTTGTTTTGTCTTCCCCTGTTCTTCTTCTTCTTCTTCTTCTTCTTCTTCTTCTTCTCCTTTTCCCTCAGATCTCATGAACAGTCAAAGCGATGGTGAGTTGTGGCTGTGTGCCCCACCGCAGCAGCTTTGACCCTTCTGCAGAATTTAGGGATTGCAAGGCGAGGCGACGAAGAAGAAGATGGTGGTGATGGTGATGGTGATGGTGGTGGTGATGATGCAGAGAAAGAAGAAAGAATGGTGGTGCAGGAAAACCAGAAGATGATGATGCAGGAAAACAAGAAGATGATGCAGAAGATGATGCAGAAGAAGTGATGAAGAAGAAGAAGAAGAAGAAGAAGAAGAAGAAGAAGAAGAAGAAGAAGAAGCGATGAAGGAGCAGGAGCAGAGGAGAAGAGCCTGGAAAATGTCTGCTGCTTCTTGCAAATGGAACTCTTTTAGGGTTTCAAAACGGATTTGTCAACAAAGAGGACTTTTTGCGAGGTTCAACGCTCCTTCGGGGGAGAACAGCAGAGAAGGCTGCACAAGAGGAAAGAGAGAGCGAGACAGATCGAGAAAGGGAGAGATGGAAGCTTCCTCCCAACGGATGCAGGCTGAATTCCTCAGCTTCCATCTGCATCTGCATCTCCATCTTCGCTTCGTCGCGACCATAGCCATCAGCATCCTCCTGATTGGTACCAGTGGCGGAAGCAAGATCTACTTCTGTGCAAGGGCTCAAGCTTGCGCTCCCACGGCTTGCGGCCTCCGATTCAAGAACCTAACCTATCCATTCGGGGCCGATCCCTCATCGTGCGGGCTCTCCAGCGATTTCCTTCTTTCCGGCTGCGAGAACAGCTCGGCTTTCCCGCTGTGGAAGAATTTCAACTGTGGGAACAGTTCAGGATGTGGGAAGCTCGGGCCCCCGATGGTTGTCGACATCTACGATCAGCCATCGGGCCATGTCACTGTGCAAGGTAGGCGAGATCAGCTCGGAGCCAACAACAGAGACTCTGGATTCGCTAACCTGACATGGATCGGCGGAGATCAGAACGGAACCCAAGCTCAGATCCCCTTTTGCAAGCCTATCCCCTTCCCGGATGTGTTCGATCGGTATCTCCCGGAATCGATCAATCTCACGTCGTTCTACCGCAATTCGACGCTCCATTTCTCGCCCTACAGCGTCTTCTTGCTGTTCAATTGCAGCAGATGGGAGACAAGCGCAGTCAAGAGCCTTTCGCTGGCTGTGCGCAACGACTCGGTGCTGTGCCAGTACTACCGGGGGAACTGCAACACAAGCACCATAGCTGCGGAAAGGAATGGTAGCGAGAGCTTTGCGGCTTGCTTGCAAGTTACCCCATGGGAGCAGCTGATGCTCCAGGATGTAGCAAGAACTCTGTCGTGCACGAATTTCACATTCTTTGTCGATCTCAAGGGCCTCAACATCGCAGGGAATTCGAACTCGTCTCTGCCGAGGCCGCCCTCGAATGTGTTGACCAACATTCAGCTCATGTGGTCACATGCCGACTTTGCTTCCGAAGGGGAGTGCCAGGCGTGCGAGAGAACTAACGGATGGTGTGGTTACAACATCAATGGCAGCTTCAGATGCTTTTGCCCTGGCAACATAACATCTGACGACATTTGCAGTTCATCTACCACTGGTAATCAGCTCCATCTATGGAAAGGGGGAGGGGGATGCTTGGCATATCCGTTTTCCTACTAGGGATCATGTGTTGTTTATGCTGATCGAGACAGGCTATATATAAGTAGCACATCGCTTGTATCATTGTGTTTTTGCATTTATTGGGGATTTATGCATTTGCTGTGCTGATTGAGATAGGCTATAACTGGGCACATCGCTTGTCTGATTTGCATCATTGATTTTTGTGTTTATTTGGGATTTTATGCACTGTTCTACATCTGATTGAGATAGGGCTAGAACTGGGCACATGGCTCGGCTGATTTGCATCGTTGATTTTTTGTGTTTATTTGGGTTTGTTATGCATTGTTTTACATCTGATTGAGATAAGGCTATGACTGGGCACATGGCGTGGCTGATTTGCATCGTTGATTTTTTGTGTTCATTTGGGATGTTATGCATCTGATTGAGATAAGGCTATAACTGGGCACATGGCGTGGCGGATTTGCATCGTTGACTTTTGTATTTATTTGGGGTTTTATGCATTGTTTTGCAGCTGATTGAAATAGGCTGTAACGGGCGCATAGCTTGTCTGGCTTGCGTCCTTTTTTCCCCACACTTATGGGGATTTATGTATCATTTTACGCTGATCTCGATCAGCTGTATAACGAACAAATCGCTTACATCGTTTTCTTTCTTTTTGTGTGTGTGTTTAGGACTACCTCCGATCCTTGCCACAACAAAGCACAAGCCAAGGGCATGGGCCATTGGCCTGGCGATCGCAATCCCAGTGGGGGCTGTCATGGTAGGGGCAGCATTCCTCGTGTTGCTGTGGCGGTGGTGGAGGAGGAGGAGGAGGAGGAGGCGGCGATTGGAGGCAGGGATGATAACCGCATTCAGCTCGGCGTGGAAGAAGAACCTGTGGACATCGAAGAGGGCGCTCTCCCTCGCGGCGAGGTATTCGGGGCCCTCGGAGAGCTGCAGGGAGTTTGCTTACGAGGAGCTGATGCAGTCGACAGACGGGTTTGCGGCGGAGTCCATGGTGGCCGATGGCGGCTTCGGGACGGTGTTCTCGGGCACGCTGCGAGACGGGCGCAAGGTCGCGATCAAGCGGCTGTTCCGCGACAACAAGCGCAGGCTCGAGCACTTCTACAACGAGATCCGGATCCTCTCGAGCCTCAATCACCCCAACCTCGTCAAGCTCTACGGATTCTGCTGCTTCCACGAGCAAATGGATCTGATGCTGGTGTACGAATACGCTGGAAACGGCTCGCTCGCGGACCATCTCCACGGCGCCAAGAAGAAGAAGCACTCGCCGTTGCCGTGGGGGCTCAGGCTCAGGATCGCCCACGAGACTTCGCAAGCGCTTTGCTACCTGCACAGCTCGGTATCCCCCCCGATCTATCACAGGGACGTGAAGGCGGCCAACATCCTGATCGACGAAGGCTTCCATGTGAAACTCGGCGACTTTGGGCTCTCGAGGTTCGTGCCGATCGATGCCACCCACGTGTCAACAGTGCCCCAAGGGACTCCCGGCTATGTCGATCCCGAGTACCATCAGTGCTACCAGCTCACGGAGAAGAGCGATGTGTACAGCTTCGGCGTGGTGCTCATGGAGCTCGTCTCCGGCAGGGAAGCCGTCGATGCCAGCCGCGGGAAAGGCGAGGTGAATCTCTCGAGGTGGGCTATGGCTCGAATCGTCAACAAGTCGTGGGGCGAGCTCATCGATCCCCGCCTCCATGACCACGATCGGTACCCCTCCATCGATCGCACCGTGGAGAAGAGCATCAGATGCGTGGCCGAGCTCGCCTTCACGTGCCTCCAGCCCGAGAAGGATGATCGCCCCTCGATGCACCACGCTGTACAAGTCCTCGCCCACCTCTGCGACGAGCTCGAGGTCGACGACTACTGTGGCTATGGCTATGATCCGAAAAGAAACACTTCGGGGACAGGGTTCCTGTGACAAAAAGGGATCAAGTGTACAAATCCCCCCCCCCCCCCACACACACACAAAAAAAATGAAAGAGATATGACAGATATCTTTGTCTGAAAATGAAAGAGATATGACAGATATCTTTGTCTGAAGTTCGCCAGATTTGTCCTCGCGATCGTTGGAGAAAATCATAGGGGACAGCAAGGTCTCTTGGCAGCTCTCTTCTTTACCGGGGGCTTGCTCACTGTGGACGAAAACGCTGGGGGCCAATCACTTCCTATGTATGCACAGTTTGGAGGTATGTATCCATCCTTCCATATACACCATACCTGTGTTTAGATCGAATGCAAATGAGAAGATTTTGTCTAGCTTCTGCAAATGTGGAGGAGTTACATATGTGGCGAGGCTCCCCTGAACTTGGGAGTTGCTTGCTTGGTGTTCAGATCTGCAAGGTAAAAACAGCCTTAGGCCTGCCAGAATGTCTCCAACCAAAACCTCTACACTATACAAGTCATTTTGTGCCGACATTTTGAGAAGATTTGTCTACTATTTGCAAATCTTACATGGCAATTTTCCCCGAACTTTGGGGATTGCTTGTGGTGAAGGTTTTGCAGCCTTAGCCATCCTTGTCAGGGTGGAAATGCACACTATCTTCTATCTACCATGGAAATGGTAGATCAGTTTTTTTTTGCTATACCAAGGCTTATTGAATGAATCGGTGTTGGTGCGATAGGAATCGTGGCGTTTCTCCCCGCAACTACTATGAGGAACATCAGCTTTCTATTCTGATAATACGGATTGTGTTCTCGTTGAGAGATCGGTGATCCCCTTGTCGAATGGTCTCCATTTGATGGGGATTTTTGTGTCCATAACGGTAACAGTGTCTCGTAACCTTGTCAACAAGTGACATGTTGGACATGTATGGAATAATTTGGAATATCATTCCTGGAGCCCATCTCGTGAAGAACGGTGCAGTGAGATGCTTTGTGGCAATCGATCGACATTGTCAACGTCGAGAAAGGCTCAATGTTGCATCTTACAAGAGTTTGAAGGGTCTTTCGAGGTTCTGTTTTATATGTAGACCAGTAGACTCGGAGAAGTTTCGCGTCAACTGGGCTCACATGTTATTACGGGTATCACCTAAGCAAGGACCTTAGATTCCGTAATGCTAACAATGATCCTTATTTTATTGCTCGACAAGACGCAACTTTATACAATTTGGGGTAACGGTATATGGAACAGTACAGATGGCTCTTCAATAGAAAACAAAAGAGAGCCGTGCCCAAAAGAACGGATTGTTTGATTCTAGAGTGTTTGACGTGTTCATCAGCGTTTGGCAAACGAAGTAAACAAGTGTGACATTTGATCAAGATGGCCAAACAGTTACGGGGAAGGGTATCATCGTTCTCGTGATTAAGGAATGATTCCCTTCAGTATCTTACTCGATCGTCTCAAGCTCAATCTGCTATTTGAGGAATCTAGGCAAATTAGTATTTCGTAGAGCCCAAAACAGGGCTTGTTCAAACATCCTTAATTCTATACACATATAATGCGCCCAGACTTGATGACAATGCCAAGCGTAGAATTAGTGAACGGGTTAACTAGCCTCGGTGAGTGAAAATGGATTATATTTATACATCTTAGGGAGAATCATGTTTCAAGCTTAATCAAGCTTGTTTACATTTCTGCGAAGCTACTTAATCCCGAGTCAAGCTTATCCGACTTGTTTACAATCTTATAAAGCTAATCCTGTTCCAAGCTTAATTAGGCTTGGTTATAGATGTGTAAAGCTAATCCTGTTCCAAGCTTAATTAGGCTTGGTTATAGATGTGTAAAGCTAATCCTGTTCCAAGCTTAATCAAGCTTAGTTGTAGTTTTTTAAAGCTAATCCTAATCCAAGCTTAATCAAGCTTAGTTGTAGTTTTTTAAAGCTAATCATGTTCCAAGCTCGGTCCAGCTTGGTTACAGTTTTGTAAAGCTAGTCCATCCTATTCTGAGCTTAATCATGCTTAGGTGCAGCTTTGTAAAGCTTAATAATCCAGTTTTCAAGCCTATAATCAGGCCGGTTTACGGTACTAATCCTGTTTCCAAGCTGAACGACGCTTGTTTACAAAGCTAATCCCGTTCCAAGATTAATCAGGCTTGTTAACAGCTTTGTGAAGCTAATCATGTTTCAAGCTTAATCATGTTTCAAGCTTAATCATACTTAATTTCTCATTAAGGAACAAAAGTGGAAATGGAAGTTCATTCATTTTCTACTTCTCGCGGAGCTTGGCGATGGCGGGAGACTGATGCAGAGAACGGGAAAGAAGCACGCAGAGAAACAGAGGAGGAAGGATCGCAGAAGCAACGAGGAACCAATACTCTTCCCCCTTGTCTCCGTCTTCCTCTCGAGTCAACAATTCCCACCGACCCCTTCCCTTCTCGGACCCAACGAATGAACATCTTTCCAGCAAGGTGAGACAGCTCTTGCAGCATCGGTCTTCAATCAGTCGTGGTGGAAAGGAGAGTTTCCGCCCAGTACCCATCTCTACGTGGAAAGGAGAGTTCAGCAGAGCCATGTTCAAATGATTTGGGTCCAGACATGGCTCCGAAGGAATGTCGACATGTTCCTCATCGTCGATTAGATCCAACAGAAGATGTTGCCACGATGTTCCGATCCCTTCATACGACACTTGTGCGGAAGGGGTTTCATCCAACATTGGCCGACGTGCAGTTCCGGTATGTAAAAAGCAAATCTTTTAGTTTTCTGTTTCGATTGTGTCCTGACCGATTGCTGCCATACAGTGAATTCAGGGTTTAGCGCTTGTTTCGTGGGCAGTTAGTGTCTAGCAGAGCCAAGAACAAGGAAGAAAACAGAGGCGGAGGCAGAGAAAAATGTGCATCTATATGTATTATATATGCAAAGGGCTGGAGAGAACAGATCCAGAGACAGAATGAGTGTGCGTGTACATGGATGGGTAAAGGATGAAGAAAACAGAGCCAAAGACAGAGAGGATGTGTATACATGTGTATGCTTATGGAAAGGATGAATTTGGCTGTCTATGAGCTGTGCTTGCATATCAAATACAGAAAATAGACATCTTTTGAGCAATGTGAAGAAGCTTTGCAACCTCGGCCTCCTCCATGATGCAATCCAGGTCCTGGATGAGCTTGTGGTGGAGAGGAGGGTGGTTTCGGCCATACCCATCTCCACCTTCTACTGCCTTCTCAAGGCATGCAAAAGCTCCCGAAACCTGAGAGCGGGGAGGCATGTGAATTGGGCTATGGTGAGGAATGGCCTCGAGAACGACGCGTTCTTGGGATGCCATTTGATCCACATGTTTGGGGCTTGTGGGAGCTTATCGGAAGCCGATCGAACGTTTCGTCGCTTGCCCACCGGCGATGCTTTCACATGGACAGCAGCGATTTCGGCTCATCTAGCGTGTAACCATCCATCGGTTGCCCTCGTCCTCTACTCGCAGATGCAACGAGCTGCGATCGCACCCAATGCCTACACTTTCAATGCGGTGCTCCAAGCATGCTCCGATCTCTCCAACAGCCCATCGGCGCGTAGTAATGGTCATATGGTCTGCTCCCATATCGTCGAGCAAGGCTTGAACTCGGATGCGTTCCTATGCAATACCCTCATCGACATGTATGTCAAGTGTGGCTCTGTCCTTGATGCCAGGGACATTTTCGACGCATTGCCGAATCCTAGCGTAGTTGCTTGGAGCTCGATGATAACTGGCTATGCCCAAGTCGGCGATGGTGAGGAAACTCTGCGTCTTTTCCGGCTTATGCTTGATAAAGGTCCGAACCCCAATGTGGTAACAGTCCTAGGCCTACTGAAGGCATGCCAAAACACGCGTTGTTCAGACTACGGCCGATGTGTTCATTTCCTTGTTGTTGCAGCTTCTGGGCTTGCTTCCGAGCCGGCCATTGGGAACAGCCTTATTGATATGTACACGAGGTGCGGAAGCTTGGAAGATGCAAAGAGAGTGTTCTATGGGGTGCCGAACAAGAGCCTGGTCACATGGAGTGCTATATTTTCTTCCTTTGCCTGTTATGGGTGTGGTCATGCTGCTCTTGACCTTTTCTTGCAAATGCAATGCGAAGGCATCATGCCCGACTCTCCCACCTTTGCCGGCGTCCTTCAGTCTTGTAGAGGTGCTGAAATGCTACATTGGGCCAAGCTGATCCATATCACCATCCTTCATACAAAGCAGGCGCTGGAAGATCTGTTGGGAAGCATCATCGTTGATACGTATTTCAGATGTTCTAGCCCGATGGACGCCACGACGGTGTTTGGATCATTGCCGAGAGAATCTGTTGCTCCGTGGAATACGCTTCTGGGTGGGTTTTCAGAGACTGGCCAAGTGGAGACAGCCCTCGATCTTTTCCAACGCATGCAATCAGAAGCGAACATTCGACCCGACACTATCACATACGCAAGTGTTGCGAAAGCATGCGTGAGCGCTGAACGGTTATCGTATGGTGATCTAGTATACACCCATGTCACATCGAATGGGTGCGAGGCCGACGAGGTGATCGGAAATGCTCTAGTCTCGATGTATGCAAAGCATGGGAGCCTGGAGAATGCTCGTGCTCTATTTGATCGGCTAGCCAACAGAGATGTGGTATCGTGGAGTGCGATGATCGCTGGGTATGTGGAACATGGGTATGGTCAACAAGCACTGCATCTGTTCGGCAACATGCTAGCGGAACCCGATACCGTTGCTTTCCTCTTGACGTTAAAAGCATGCTCGATGTTATCGGCATTAGATCAAGGTATCCTGGTGCATGCCCAACTCGTAGAGTGCGGGTACGAATCCGATGTTTCGATCGGGAACAGCCTGATCGACATGTATGCAAAATGCGGTAGCCTCGATGACGCTTACAGCATGTTTGAGAAAGCACCGATGAGGACAGTGACCACATGGAATGCGATGATCGGAGGGTGTTCGCGGCATAGCAACTATGAGCTGGTATTGGAAGTGTTCGAGGACATGCGAAGGGAAGGGGTAAGGCCTAATGATGCGACTTTCGTCAGTCTTATCTCGGTATGCAACCATCTGGGTCTTGTATCCGAAGGATGCTCACACTTTGCGTCGATATGGGCATTCGACGATGATAGCATGCCCTATCTTGACCATTATGGTTGTGTGATCGAGCTTCTTGGGAAGGCAGGATGCCTCGAAGAGGCAGTTTGTGTGGCACTGACGTGCCCGTTCGAAACGAACGCGATTATTCTGACATCGCTGTTGAGTCGATGTAAGTCTTATGGCGACTTGACTCTTGGAAGGGAATGCTTCGATTCGATGACCAGATTAGGTAACTATTGCTCTCTTGGATATGGAATCGCGTCCAACTTCCGTGGCATCAGCAAGTAACACGTTGTGAGCTCGGGATGCAGTGGGTTTGTTTGAATCTGGGAGCTATGGCTAGAACGATTGATCGAGACTCGTCTAGATGTGACTTTTCTAATGCCGAACATGCGATGATTGGGCATATGGTCAGAGTACTCTTATCATCTTTACTTCTACCATAGCCCGCTTTGTATATGAGCTTATCGGTGTTTGCAAGTTGGGACTAAGAATGCAATGCTTAATGTTTATCCTGTGAATTGGTGTTCAAATGTAAGAAATGAGTAGAATGAATCCATCTAGGACCGAATCTGAGCAGTGGCACATGTTGGTTGGTAACAACCTGATGTGGGTCGATTCCTGAATTCACTTGTTGATGATGTAGAGAGTTTTTCGTGCTATCGGAAGCCCTTGTCCTGATTTGTTGGCGGCAAGCTGGCGCTAAGCTAACGATTTGCAATCAACGATAGCCCGATTGAGTACAGTAGAACAGTCATGTATTTAAACTGCAATTTTGATCACATCTTACATAGTGTCGAATTTATTACCTAGCTAGTTATGCTGATTGCTTGATGAGCAAGAATGGATATTTGTGCTGGGAGCTTAAAGACATGATCAGAACCTAATCATGTTGATTAATTTTTGTAATTAAGAGAGTTTGAAATTGGAGGCGTAAACCAGCTAGATTCGATCATACATTGGATTTGTGCAAAATCAATTAAAGTGGTCGATTAAGTTGACCACTTGATGATGAAGGAGAATGGATTGACAAGCACCGACAAGAACATGATTAGAGGCTAATTAATCAAAGTTGTGCAATCAAGCAAGGTTTTGAATCGGAGATAAAAACCGTGTCGTGGAGCTAGATTTAGTGATTGGATTAGTGCAAAATCAATTGAAGCAGCCAATTCATTGAGTTGATCAGCCGATGAAGAAGGCGAATGGATTCAACGACCTAACAACAACAAAAAAACAGGATGAGAGGCTAATTAATCATGTAGATTAAGCGAGTTTTGAACTTCAAAAGCTAATGCTTACTTAATAAATCAATTAAAGTAGCGAATTCACTAAGCTGATCAGCAGATGAAGAAGGCGAATAGATTCGACGACCCAACAAAAATAAACGGGATTAGAGGCTCATTAATCAGGTAGATCTAAAAAGCAACGTAATTGAGCGAGTTTTGAACCGCATCAGCTAATCTTTTAATTAACAAATCAATCAAAGAGCGCAGAATCAATCGAAGCAGCCGATTCATTAAGGTGATCGCCCGATGAAGAAGGCGAACGGGATTCGGCGACGTAACAAAGCAAGAAAAAACAGGATTAGAGGCTAATTAATCAGGCAGATTAAGCAAAGTGATTAAGCGAGTTTTGAACTGCAAAAAAGCTCAATCCTCGAACTTAAATCAATAGAAAAGGGATCTTTCCTTTCTCTAAATCGTAACATAAAATAAATAAAATGAGTATTTGGGAGGGAAGCTCCTTCTTCTTCTTCTTCTTCTTCTTCCTTCTTCCTTCTTCTTCTTCTTCTTCCTGGCGATGGCGGGAGACTGATGCAGAGACCGAGAGAGCAAGCGCACGCAGTAACACAGGAGACCGCAGGAGCAACGAGGGACCCGTTCGTTCTCCTCTCCCTTCCACCTACCGTCTTCTCCCCAAATCAGCAGTACTTTCCCACCACAATCCTTGCAGCAGGTACACCCCCCCCTCCCCTCCTTAACACTTTTGTTTCTGTCTTTCTTCTCGCTCTTCTTTCTCTATCCGTCTTCTCCCCTCCATTTTGCCTGCCTTCCCCCTTTGATTTGCCGGAAATTTTCTCGGCTTCAACTTCTTCCTTTCCGTCTCCCCTCCCCTCCCCTTCTTTTCTTCTTCTCTCCGCGAAGTTCTAGTTTCTTGTCTCACGAGATCTGGGGGAATTCGCGCACTCACCCGGGGCTTCTTACAGTAGCGTCAAAAGGAAATGCAAATATAGGTGCCCCCGACTTGTTTTGTCCCCCGAAAACTAGTGGTTTGTACCATATCGTACAGCGTCCGACCATATTTAGGGTTTGGAGCCTATGAAGAGATGACTGGACAGGGATTCAGGGTTGTGCACATGGTTTCCGGTGGGGTTTAGGGTTCCAGGAAGTAAGAAGAAGTCGCTAACTCAGCGTTTCAGATGTAAATTTCGTTGCTTTATCTCTCTTTTGGCTTAGAGTCTCTGAGGTAAAATTTGTACTCGTCCAATGCTCTGAAGTACAGATGTTTGTCTCTGCATTTCCCCGAGTGAAAGAAGAGGAAGTTTGCCAATTTGTGTTTCTCGTACCTTTTCACACCGTTAGATGGTGCAACATCCATGTTTTCTTTGGTTCAGCTCTGAAAGGTTAAGAGGTACTTACTTGAAAAGAATACATAAGGAGAAAAGGAAAAGGAGGGTGGGGGAAGAATTATTCTAAGTTTTTTAATTTAGGGTTTCTCTCTCCTGAACTCCACGATAATGTTAGGGTGAGAGTTGTATTGGAGAACCTGAAGCTATGGCAGTTTCTTAATGTTTTTGGAAAGGATTAGCCACCATGCCTTGCTGTTCTTGTGTTTTAGAATTTGTTGTCTTTCACAGTAAAATATTGTTTCCTCTTCTTCTTTTCGCCTTCTTCTTGAGCTGTATGTCTGCAAAATCAATCTGTTGTCAACATTTATGCTCTTCACTCTTTTTCGCATTTTGGTAGAAGAATATCCAAGTGAGTATCTGTGCTGCGTGTCAAGAGGTTTTGCCAATATCTGTGACAGGTTTACTTGTGCCTTTGATGATCAGGGGTTCTCTTTGGAATAGTATTGTTTCAAGATCTCGTTTTTCTGCAACATTTCTTTTGCTTCTACCTTGACTTTGTTCTTAAATTTCTTTCCGATGTTATTGGAGTTCTATATGACATTCATGTTGAGGTGTGATCAATGTTTCAATATTGTTTAATTGAGTTGACAATCCATACTGAGCTGTGGTCTATGCAAGAAGGAACTCATTCTTATATGTTTCACTCTTGAAAGAAGATATATCCAGTTCTTGTTTTTTCTTGTTTCTCCTTTCTAGCATGTTTCTTTTCAGGTTTCTCCGTGAATCTATATTGTATTCATTTTGTTTTATTTATTTTCTATTTCTGATGGTGTGTTCGAGCAGCAGCACTTCATATAGTAATTAGCCATGGCCGAAGTGAGGAATGGAGATGTGAAGCAACCAGCTTCCAAAAAGTACGAAATCAATCTCACCACGTTCGGGAAGAGGATCAAAGCGCTCTATGCAAGCTGGAAGGATAATAAACAAGAGCTTTGGTCGGGATCAGAGAGCTTAGCAATAGTCACACCTCCTCCATCCGAGGATCTCCGATACTTGAAATCATCTGCACTTCATACATGGCTCCTTGGGTATGAGTTTCCAGAGACAGTAATTGTGTTCCTTCCAAAGCAAATCCATATATTGTGTAGCAACAAAAAAGCCATGCTCCTTGAAGAGCTTCAGAAATCCTCAAAGGAGTTGTTTGGTGTAGAAGTAGTAATTCATGCCAAGGCTCGTGATGATGATGGAAGCAATGCTATGCAAACGATCCTCGGTGTGATTTCATCGGGAAAGAAACCTAGTACCTGTGTGGTTGGATGGCTCCCTAAAGAGGCGCCGGAGGGCCCATTAATGGAGAAATGGAATGAGGCGTTGAACCAATCTGGCTTCTCTTTGGTCGATATCTCATCGGGTTTATCTGAGATTTTTGCTGTCAAAGATGATGCAGAAATTCAAAACATCAGGAAAGCATCATTTCTTTGTGCCTCAGTGCTTCAGAACTATGTTGTCCACAAGCTTGAGGTTGTGATCGATGAAGAGAAGAAAATCACACATGCTGAACTCATGGACGACACTGAGAAGGCGGTTATTGATCCAAGTAAAGCGAAAGTGAAGTTGAAATCTGAAAATGTGGACATTTGTTACCCTCCTGTGTTTCAAAGTGGTGGAGTTTTTGATCTTAGACCAAGTGCAATCAGTAATGAAGACCCACTATACTATGATGCATTAGGAGTGATTATTTGTGCCATTGGTGCGCGGTATAATAGTTACTGTGCGAATGTGGCGAGGTCGTACTTGATTGATGCAGATCCATCGCAAGAAAAGGCTTATAAAGTGCTTTTAAAGGCTCATGAGGCTGCAATGAATGCTTTAAAACCTGGAAATCCTGCTTCTGCAGCATATAAGGCAGCAATAGAAGTAGTAGAAAGAGATGGAAGAGAATTTCTTCCTCACCTCACTAAAACTGCTGGTACAGGTATTGGCATAGAGTTTAGAGAATCAGGTTTGAGCTTAAATGCTAAGAATGAAAGGGTTTTGAAGCCTGGTATGATTTTCAATGTCAGTTTGGGTCTTCAGAATCTACAGACACAAAGTTCACAAGACCCAAAGACAAAGAATTTCTCTTTACTATTGGCTGACACTATAGTTATAAGGGAGAAGGGTCCGGAGAACGCCACTTCAAACTGTTCGAAATCGTTCGATGACATAGCATATTCTTTCAAAGATGAGGAAGAAGAAGTGCAGGAAGAGAAGGTCAGGAAGCCTTTACCAGGTAGCAATGGTGCAACACTAAGGTCTGATAATCAGGAGATGACCAAAGAAGAGGTTCGAAGGCAGCATCAAGCTGAGCTTGCCCGGCAAAAGAATGAAGAAACTGCACGAAGATTAGCATCGGGAGGGTTAGGTGCTGGAGATGGCCAGGGCATGGTAAGAACTACCGGAGATCTGGTGGCTTACCGGAATGTTGATGATATTCCTTACTCCAAGGAATTGATGATTCATGTGGATACAAAGAATGAATCAATCCTGCTCCCTGTATATGGCTTGATGGTTCCTTTCCATATTGCCACAGTAAAGAGTGTTACAAGCCAGCAAGATGGTGGCCACTCGTATATTCGGATCATTTTCAACGTTCCTGGAACTGGATACTCACCAACTGATCTAGCTTCACAGAAATATCCCGGAGCGATTTATCTCAAAGAAGTTTCCTTTAGGTCAAGTGATACTAAGCATACGAACCAAGTAGTGCAGATGATTAAGACATTGCGACGTCAAGTTGCCTTAAGAGAATCAGAGAAGGCCGAGAGAGCGACTCTTGTTACTCAAGAAAAGCTACAACTAATGAAAGGAAAGCCAATTAGACTCTCTGATCTATGGATAAGACCAGTATTTGGTGGTAAAGGGCGGAAACTAAGTGGGACATTAGAAGCACATGTAAATGGGTTTCGGTACTCCACCATGAAACCTGATGAAAAGGTTGATATCATGTTTAGAAATATCAAACATGCATTTTTCCAGCCAGCAGAAAAGGAGATGATTACGTTGCTGCATTTTCATCTTCACAATTTCATCATGGTAGGGACAAAGAAGACAAAAGATGTGCAATTCTTTGTGGAAGTGATGGATGTGGTTCAGACGCTGGGTGGTGGAAGAAGAAGCACATATGATCCCGATGAGATTGAAGAAGAGCAACAAGAGAGGGATAGGAAGAACAAGATAAATACCGAGTTCAACAATTTTGTAAAGAGGGTTTCTGAGCTATGGGAACAACCCCAGTTTAAAGACTTGGATTTGGAGTTCGATGTTCCTTTCCGAGAGTTGGGTTTTCATGGAGTACCACACAAGGCATCAGCATTTATTGTTCCGACTGTCAACTGTTTAGTAGAGCTCATTGAACAGCCTTTTCTAGTTGTTACATTGAATGACATAGAAATAGTAAACCTAGAAAGGGTAGGATTGGGACAGAAGGCGTTTGATATGACCATCGTGTTCAAGGATTTCAAAAGAGACGTTCTTCGGATAGATGCAATCCCTTCTACATCTTTGGATGGTATTAAGGAATGGATGAATTCGATGAATATCAAGTACTATGAGAGTAGGATGAATTTGAACTGGCGCCCTATTCTGAAAACAATCCTGGATGATCCAGAGAAGTTCATCGAAGATGGTGGATGGGAATTTCTTAACATGGAGGTTAGTGATTCAGATTCAGAAAATTCAGAGGAATCAGATGAAGGCTATCAACCCTCAGATGTAGAGGTGGTCTCTGAGTCAGAAGATGAGGATTCTGACGATGAATCGGTGGTTGAGTCGGAGGAAGATGAAGAAGAAGAAGAGGAAGATTCAGAAGAAGAGGAAGGGAAGACATGGGATGAACTAGAGGCCGAAGCAAGAAAAGAGGACAAAGAGAAAGGAGATGAATCTGATAGTGAGGAGGATAGGAGGAGAATGAAGGCCAAGGCTGCAGGTAAATCCCGAGCATCAAATGTCTCAAGACAAATGCCATTGAAGAAACCAAAAGTGAGATGAATGAGATGTAAAAAAAGAAAAACTCTTGCTGATTAGTCTGATGGGGAAGGGTTCTCACTTTCTCTTTCGTTGATTAGGTCCATGGAAAGGTCTTTGTATCTTGAAGCTCTCTGACCATATTGCAGATTTTTCCTATTTTGCTTAGTTTGCTCTTGATTGCTGAAATGAAATCTGTGGTTTCTCTATTCGCGTGCGCTGTCTATTGTGATGTTTCCACAGGCGTATACGGTCTACATATGTGTTTCTATCTACATATGTAGCGTGGTATATGAGCGTTTCGTATTTTGTATGAAATATTGTGCATACATACTGCGATTTTGGCATCATCGCAGCATTGATTTTGGTCTATCTTGCTCCGGTGCAGCATTGTTTATGCACATGTTTTGATGAATCTCTGAACTAATTCTTTGAATAAGCTGTAGAGATTCCGCCGAACCATTTATGCAATTGTATCTTCAGCAAGTTGAAATCGGCACAGCTTCTAGCAGGTAATCTGCACCATATACATATATATATATATGTGTGTATCTTCAGTTCTTGTTTGTAAGTTCAAATGTTATCAATCCACAAGTGGCCTGTTGATTCATCCAAAACCAAAGTCATAAAATCCTGATCGTGGGCAGTGAAATGGCAGAAGATGGATATGTTCCAAAGCTTTTGTTTTCTGTCATCAGTTTCAGAGTTGGAACAGAAGCAGGCCTTCATCTCCCCTCTTAGACGGCATGAATGGCGTCTCTGTCTAACCCTAATCCCCCCTTCTTATGGAACCTCCGCTCGGGTTTATCCAACACTAAGACAAAGACCCAACTGTTCTTGTCTTGTGCGTCGTCCTCATCATCATCGCCCAATCCTTCTTCTTCTTCTTCTTCTTCTTCTGGTGCTTCTACCCACTCTCAGAATGCAGATTTGCCCCTTGTGTTCCCCAAGAAGAAGAAGAAGCCGTTCCTCTCCAAGCCGAAGAGGGGTGGTTTTCTGGCGAACAAAGGCGAGAGGAAGCCATTGGAGGACCCTGCGTTTCCCCCAGGAAATGGGCTCCTAGTGCCAGAGCTCATCCCGGTGGCCCACTCACTCCTCGAAGCAAGGGAGATGCTCCTGTGCCTGCTCCACAAACTCATCGCCATCGTCCCTGTCAGAGCATGCAGGTGAGGTAAAACCCTAAAAATAAAATTTAAACATCAAATGAAGACTTCAATCGTATCAATTAGAAGTACTGAGTAAACAACACTAGGATTCAGCGAAACACAATTTTCTGGCATTGCTTGTAGGATATGAAACAATCAGATGAAAATCAAATAAAAGCTCAATTGTATCAATCGAGAATCGTGATTTGCACTAGGATTACGTGAAACAGTGTAAACATTGCTCAGTTAAGCTAAACAGATGAACAAAATCACACAAACAAAATGAAAAAACTATAAAAAAAAAGCTTTTGTTAGCCGGATGACAAGAATTATAGTAGGATGAGATGATTATTATAAAAAAGAATTTCCTGCATTTCTTTGATTTTGGCGAGTCATAAAAAGGAATCAAATAAATCGAGTAGAGATATCTAGATGGAAAAAATGGAAAAAACGCGGATTTTTGAATTAAGGATTATTATAATTCATTAACTAATTGAAAATTTGATTGCTTTGATTCTCGTAGGTTATAGAAAACCAATCAAATAAAATTGAAACAGCGACTCAGTAAGTGTTTGTGTATGTTGTAGTGCAAAACTTTGTGCTAAGCTATTGAAAAGAATAGAAAGAAAGAAAGAAGAAATTGGCGTGTCGAACTAAGATTAAATGTAGAGAAGGAGAGAGAAGAAGAGGAGAAGTAGACATTCAGGTACAGCATGAGAATGCCAACACTAACCTAGCTAATCAGCTTCTTAAAATATAGTAGCTAATAAGCAAACAATTCTAAAAAGCTATATGTAAGCCAGTTGAATTTGTAATTTACCAAATTATCTGGACATGCTGCCTTGTTCTTGCCTAGTAGTTTATCTGTAAATTGGTCAAATTTAATCCGATAGCCTTTGAGAATCAAAGCGAGTTAGGCGTTAGTCCAAGAGAAACCTACATATATCAGTGTTCCCATTCTCACTCCTTAGTCCATTTCAAGATTTGTAGGTATTAAACACCGTGTGATCGAAATTAAAAAATCAGCTAAATCGGATAAATTTCTTTGGAAAGGATCAGTGTATTACAGCACCCAAAACTTGGTGGTAGTATAGCATGATATCTTATGTATCTAGGCGGTCACATTTGGTTTTCTTCTCAGATTTTTTTTTGGTTTTAGTTTTTGTCCACTGTAGTAAATAAATAACAAGAAGATCATGGTTATGACCTATGTATCTATGCTTGTATCATCACGTTGTTCTGAATGCAAGCATACGATTTACAGAAAAAAGAGAGAGAAAGAAAGTGGGGGCTTTTGTATAGGTATTGCGCGGAGGTGCATGTGGGGGGGATGGGGCACGAGCTGGCGACGTGCGAGGGCTCAGGTTCGGACACGAGGCGATCGCGCCACGTGTGGGTGCAGGGCCATGTCGACGACATCTTCCCCGAGCCCGAAGCCTACCATAGCTACGACAGGTTTGGGCTGATTAGGCACGGGGACAGGCTCGGCGTGAAGCGGCTCCCAGCTCTGGTGGAGCTCTGCATTCAGGCAGGGGTGGATTACGAGCCTCTCGCGTACCCGACCCTGCGAAGGGCGAGGCCCTTGCGAGCCTCCGGTGCCCGCATCACCGAGCCCGGGCAGCTCTTGCCCGAGTTCCAGCGCGAGATCGAGAAGCTCTTCGTCTTCTTCGACGCCGATCCAGCGGCGGAATGCCATAACCTCTGCAGCGATCGGAGGTCGGAGGATCTCGGCGATGCCTCTTCTTCTAGCTCCGCGAGCCGCTTTGCGACGGAGTGCCACAACCTCCGCCGCGATTGGAGGTCGGAGAGCCTCGGCGATGCCTCTTTTTCTAGCTCTGGCGACGAGGATGTTTGTGCAGCTGCAGAGAAGGCGCTCCGCGTCTGGAAGATGGCGAGGAGCATGGCGAGCTTGCTGATGGAGCGGTATGCGGTTAGGGTTTGCGGCTACTGCCCCGAGGTGCATATCGGCCCCAGGGGCCACAAGGTCAGGCTCTGCGGAGCATTCAAGCATCAATGGCGGCAAGGCCAACATGGGTGGCAGATGGCTGGGATCGACGATCTCCTTCCCCCTCGATATGTTTGGCATGTCCCCGATCCCTCCAATCCTCGCCTCGCCAACGTGATGAAGCGCTTCTATGGGAAGGCCCCCGCTGTCGTCGAGCTCTGCGTTCAAGCCGGAGCCTCCCCCCCCGACGAGTACAAGCCGATGATGCGATTCGACGTCGCTGTCCCAGCGCGATCCGAGGTCGATGATGCTGTGTGAATTCGAGATCGAAGACTTCGGACCGAGAGATGAACTACACTCATCGTTCCGTTTTCTTCTGCACCAAAACTCGATCGGCATGGTCTCTCGGGTAAACCCTTAATCTTCCCTGCTCTCTTTTTTATGGAGCCTACTGTTAAAACATGGTCATTTGTCACAAACCCCAATCGGAGTACAGCGTTTCGTCGTCCCCCTGTATCGATCGAATGGGTTGATTGATTTGGTGCTTCTGTGAGAGCTATGGAGGATGTTAGGATCAGAGAAACCGTCTTTTATCTCGGACAGGGAACATTTGACAATGGAACTTTATGATGGCCAATGTTTTCCGACGTGAAGCCATGTTTTGATACATGAATGCAAAGCCCAAGACATATATATTTGCTCGGAACTGAATCCATCATTTGCACAACATATGTTCTATGTGATTGCCAGAATTTTGTGGTAGCTCTCTCCTAGGATTAATCATCCCAGTATGTCTGCTGAGATGATCAAGATCAAGATCAATGCCGTTATCATATGCTTTAACTGATAGTTTGATTTACAAGCTTATTATCATATATATATATATGTATATATATAACCTGGTCTTTTACAAATCCGGCATTTGATAGTGTTTTTGTTGTCCTTGTATCGATGGATGGGTTTTGTCTGTCGATTTGGTGCTTCTGTGATTGGTTGTAAGTAATGTATCGGCTCAGAGAAACTTCTATCTTGTCAGTTTAATTCTTCTCGATGGCCGAGTGAAGCCATGTTGATATATGAATGCAAAGGCAGAGCCAAGGCAATATATGTATATATATTTGGTCGGAACTGAATCCGTCATTTGCGCATGTATACTATGTGATTGGTATTTTGGCGGTAGTTCTTCTGGGATTAATCATCTGTGCGGAGATCTTATGTTCATCGTAGTTGATGTATGTGTATGTTGTTGGTGGCCTTGTTTTGGTGGAAACAATGTTTTGATAAGCATTAAATTATGAAGATGGCGTTAACCTCTTGTATAATGGTCAGATGCGATTATGTTAAACTCCATAGACATGCTGATAAAGCCTCGAGAAATTGCTCGTGTGGTGCATTTTGATTCTCGGATTTGACGTAAGGACCCAGTGGATGCGGAAGAGGAACAGAACGCGAAAAAGATAACGCAACTCGTAGCTTCCACAATGGTGTAAAGAATATTATTCGATACTGTCTTCGCACATCCATAGCCAATTTTGTCAAAGAGGTGGTTTTTCGACATGGCTTCGGATGACTGATGCTGGGCATGTGGAGCCCAGAATCGATGACAAACATGAGAGAGAGAGATTTAATATCAGAATGCATCAGCTGCATCCAAAGCTCCGTGTCTTCGATACAAGATATTGCAGATTGGTGCCAACAGAAAGCATACTAGCTGGAACTGATCTCTCGTTATGCATGGATTCGAGTCCTCAGGCGCATCTCGAAGCCATCCCGTGGGAAGAGGACTAATTCCATTAATTATATCATGCCCAACAAGCGACGAAGGCTCTATCTCTTTCCCTTGTGTCAGAAACGCGTGGCGCTTGCCAAGAGGACACATACCCGAGCTCGCTGTTCTAAACCTGCAGAGTTCCGGAACGATTCGCCTCGAGTTGCTGACATGGAATAGGCTCTCGGTCTGGATCGGATCAAGGCAAAGCCGAATGAATCATCGAACGCAAGATGTGCAAAGATTTTAGAAGCAGGTGTCGAGCCTGAATCGAGCTCCATCGAAATTGAACTAGAACCGAACTGAAGTGGAAGAGACACAAGACTTCTAGAATTTGGGTTATTTTGGGGGGGTTAATTACCAAAAAAACACCTAACAAAATCATAAATTACATTTATAACGCCTACCAGAACTGGAAATTACAAATTGACGCCGCATTTTAAAAATGAACGTGCAACTGATTGATTAACGCCAAATCCATTAATTGCCGAGTTCAATTAACATCAACTGAACTGATTGATTAACGCTCGATTACTTGATCGACACCAAATCAACGTGTTCATCCATGAATTAAATTCAAAAAAATTACTAAAGGGAGTATTGAAAGGGAATCGATCAGGATCAACTAGTGGGAAGCGCGATTAGGAACAAAATCATACTAGCGGATTTAATTGGGTGTTAATTTTTTAGTGGGAAGCTAGGATTAGGCGTTAATTTGCATGTAATTCCTGATTTCAGTCGGCGTTAAGATGCAATTTATGATTTTGTTAGGCGTTAATTTGCATGTAATTCCTGATTTCAGTCAGCCTTAAAATGCAATTTATGATTTTGTTGGGCGTTAATTTGCATGTAATTCCTGATTTCAGTAGGCATTAAATGCAATTTATGATTTTGTTGGGCGTTTTTTTTTTGTGGATAATTCTCCCTGTTTTGGAGCCCCTTATTTGGGCTTATTTTGGAAGCCCCATTTTCTTCTTTGTTTCATCTTTTCCTTTTGTTGTCAAAATTTGGGCGTGTTTGAAATTCTGGTTTTTCTTGTTGTTTTTGGGTCCTTTTTGGACCAGTGCAACCCCCTGATTGCGATGTTTGCCTGCTTTTTCCTTGCATTCCTGTAGATCTCATGGGAGATGATGAAGAAGAAGAAGAAGAAGAAGAAGATGATGATGATGATGATGATGATGATGATGATGCAGTGAAAGAGTCAAGTTTCTGGATGTGGGCTCTGCTCCTTCTGGTCAAGAATCAAACCGCGTCAACACAGGTAGTAAGCTACCAATATTCTTTAGATCTCTCTCTCTCTCTCTCTCTCTCTCTCTCTCTCTCTCCTTTCTTGTTTTTTTCCTTCTGTTGTTTATGCTGTTTTTTGTTTCTTGGGCTGCATCTCCACATCAGTTGATTCCATGGGGAATTGCTTCAGCAGCAGCAGGCTTCAATCCGGGACCTTGGCACCCAAAAACAGTTCAGGTGCTTCTTTCTACTCTATCTGTATATGTACATCTGCTCAAAGTATGACATATGCATATAGACGTCTGTTTATCAATAGATGTGTTATAGATATCTTGGATGCTACAGATATGATGAGATATGATCTTGGATCCTGAGTTAGCCACTGAACGATTTTGCAGCTTCATTATACCATTCACCATGTTGTTTCATCTTGTAGACAATATGTACTTCCTGCTGGTAACACTAGTTGATCGACGACCCTTCAGATTATCTTCACAGTCCACAAGATTGAGTGGAATAGCGTTGGGAACTATCAATGGAGTAGACTCATTCTTGTAATCTAAAGGTCCTTGGAGTATGCTTCTTTTTCGGTGATTAGTGAATATCAGACATGTCTCTTGTATCCTTCAATTGGAACATTTGGATTATGCGGCTCACTCCTTGTCGAATTCAGAGAGCGGATTGATCCGAACAGAACTCAACTTGAACAGGAAAACCTTAGTTGTTGGATGCGTTTGTGAGCTATGGCAACTCCACCTAGGAAAAATAGCTTTCCTAGTTTGCGTTAGGGACTGTCTATCAGATAGATAGATGGAAATAACTATAGGTATAGGCATAGATATCGATATTAATTTTCTCATCATGTCTTCTGTCAGGGTAACCCTTTCTTTCTGACCATCAATTTTGAGATGTTCTCTGCTACTGAATTTCAGGGACTGTCTATATAGATAGATAGATAGAAATATCTATAGATATAGTCATAGATATAAATATTAATTTTCTCATCATATGTTCTGTCAGGGTAACCCTTTCTTTCTGGCCATCAATTTCAAGATGTTCTCTGCTACTGAGTTTCAATTCCTGACTCATCTTAGTGGCAAATCTCGATATGGAGTACAAGGAAAATTGTCAATGAAATGTATGGCGAACGTTTGTGCTTGTTTTCCCTGACCCAATATTAATGCGTATGTTATTGATGAATGGATAGTGCATGCAAAATGGAGGTGTTCTACTCGCATTTTTTTGGATCTGATTTTGATGGGACTCTCGTATCAAGGTAGTTGAAAGTATGCGATATTTTATTGCTTTTGGCCTGCAGCATTTTTTAAGCACTGTGGCTTGAGCTCAAATTTTGTGCCTCATAAGAAATACTGGGTCATCAATATAGTTCTGCTTTGAGGAGTGGGATTCTGCTAAAACTGTCTCCTCTAATTGCTGCAAAGTCATAATGAAATACCAAATATTGAGGGATTTCCCAAGTTGGAGCTCAGTCGTTTGATGTAATAACCTGCTTGTTTAATTCTTAAGGCATCTGGTTTTCTCCTTTGGCAGAATGTGTTCCTCAGACTATATCGAGCATTGCGTTAGGTCCTTCTGGAGTTTCGAGCATTTCTAGTGATTCAACATCCATCAGCTATGGTGGACTAGGCTTATCCATTGGCAGTGTATCATCATCAGAAGGTAGAAATTCTTTTATGGCAGAGTTTTCATATGGGGAACTAAGATCGGCTACCAGCAACTTCAAGGCAGGAAACATGGTCGGAGAAGGTGGATTTGGCTGCGTCTTCAAGGGGTGGTTAGATGAACACACTCTGAAGCCTTCAAACCCGGGTACTGGTTTGGTGGTAGCTGTGAAGAAACTCAATCTTCAAGGATCACAAGGTCATCGAGAATGGCTGGTATAAAATCACGTGATTACGTTATGCTTCAAATGCCTTGTGTGTTCATGCACGGATGTTTTGTTCTTTAACTTATAATGCCAAAGTAAGTTCTTCAAAATGGCAAAATCATACAAAAAACGCTAGCAAAATTGGCTGCTCTTTTTGTTGGCTTTTGGTTCTCCTTATCAAGAAATTCTTTGTGTTTGAGTTGTTAGACGGAGGTAAAATCATACAACAAACTGGTAGCAGCATCAGCTGCTCTTTTTGTTAGCTTTCGGTTCTCCTTGTCAAGAAATTGTTTGTGTTTGAGTTGTTAGACGGAGGTAAGGTATCTTGCTCAGCTCCGACATCAACATGTTGTTAAGCTGATTGGATGCTGTGCTGAGGATGAGCACCGACTGCTTGTGTATGAGTTCGTGGCTTGTGGAAGTTTGGAGAACCATCTCTTCCGGCGTAAGTTTTTAGTTTCTACTCCTGAATTCCTGTCTTTTTATGTCTCTGTCCGTATAGAACACAAAATTTGATTTTTTTTAATAGGTGGTCCCTACGTGCCTCTTCCATGGATGACCCGGGTTAAGGTTGCTCTAGGAGCTGCCAAAGGTCTCGCCTTCTTGCATAATGCAGAACAGCCTGTGATCTTCAGGGATTTTAAGACATCAAACATCCTCTTGGATAGTGTGAGTATCTATTCCGCTAAATTCGTTTTCGATCTTAAATTTATTTATATATGTGTGTGTGTGTGTGTATGCTCACGTGCATTCAAATTCATGCTTTAAATCATAATATGTATGCATAAAATTTGTATCCATATGCAGATTTGTGAAAAAGTGGTTTGCCAAGTTTTCTTACTCTTCCTTTTTTTTGTGTGTGTGTGTTTCTGTTCATGTTCTCAGAAATATAATCCCAAACTATCAGATTTTGGCCTTGCTAAAGATGGGCCTACAGGGACGAAGACCCATGTTTCAACCCGTGTGGTAGGCACTCGAGGATACATAGCGCCCGAATATGCATCCACAGGTGATTCATTCATTGCTTCATGCATTTATTGATTGCATTTAACTTGCGACATTTTGTCATATTGCACTCCACATACTTCTTTATAGAGACAGTACATCCATTTTCATTTATTTTCATTCTGTGTTTCTTCATCGTTATCTTGTCTTCTTCTACCACGACTGCGGTTTCCCTTCTCAATTGGTATTCCTCCTTCGCAGGACATGTTACGCTAAAGAGTGACGTCTACAGTTACGGAGTGGTTCTGTTAGAGATGATCACGGGAAGGAAAGTGCTCGACAAGAATCGACCAGCTGAGGAGAAGAATCTTGTGCGATGGGCCAAGCCGTACCTGACTAACAAAAGGCGGAAAATCCTCAATATCGTCGATTCTCGCATTCGCGACCAAGTGCCTGAACTGCAAGTCACACAGCTGGGTGAGCTTGTCCTGAGCTGCCTCCAGCCTGAAGCGAAGGCAAGGCCATCAATGAAAGAAGTGGTCGTAATGCTCGAACGCATCGAATAAGGTGTAGACTCAGAATCGAATCTCGATCGAGACAATTCAAAAAGGTGCATGCCATTCCAAGGGGTTGTGTGCAAAATAAATGTACAATGGGAATGAACTGATTTGAAGAGGAAGCACAGTGATTGATGCTAAGGATATTCAAGTTCGTTGTGTAGCGCAGAACCCATAGAAGAGGAAGTTCAGCAGATTTGATATAGCTATATGATTCCTGTTGTTTCAAATCAGCCTGAGCTGCTGAGGTATTTCGATATTTTGCCCTTTTGTATCATATGATAGTGGGCCTCCTATCCTTCATCTAAAATCTGATTTCAAGACAGCCATGTAACCACCTAAATGAAGCCCATCAAATTAACTTACGACTCCGACGTATTTGTTCATTGTTGAGATGCTCAACAACTACTGGTGAAAGTGGTTGCTGTGCATCGTTAAGATGCTCTCCATGTACCTTAGATTTTGTAGTATATATTGCATTTGAAGCCAGATTTACACTGCCGTTTGAGCCTTTTGACAACGGAAAAGCGCATATAAATGCGGAAGAAACAGAACCATGCATGAAGAAGCTCAGGTATTTTGGCATGACTTTGGATTTGGAAAAATACAGGTACTTCTTTTTCAATTGTAGCAGCATATGCTTTGGGAAGCAATGCATAGTGTCTGCTTGGCTATATATACTTCCATGAGGATTTTTGATTTCTAGCTTCTTTGGGTCATCGGTTCAGGCCATCAATAACCTCTTCCAAGAACCATTTCCCAGATCCTTGTGGATGATGTCTGAATCGGCTTAGGGAGGGAAAGAAGACAGTCATGTCACTGGAACCAAAAACTATGAGTAGAATCCCAGATTACCCATGATTGTTCATTACAGAGTGATAGGAGTCTGTAGGGTGGATCGAGGCCAACTAAGCTTTTCCATCATCCTAGAAGATGATCAAGTCTGATGAAGTAGGTAG
>JBBBWG010002804.1:12466-22971 GCA_037176905.1 Azolla pinnata
TCAAATCCCATTTAGTGACTTTCCTACGCTTGCTAGAGCGTACATGTTCAGATGCCTCTTCGCTTCTTCGCATCTTCTTCCGCCCTATGTTCTTGATGATTGCTCTTTCCGTGCTTGATAAAGTTAACGTCTTTTATTTTTTTCCTTTTGCAGTACATTGTGAAGGGAGGTAGGGATCTGTTCACTCTGCTTCCTCATGCTTTCAAAGGTATTCAGCAGATTGGAGTCATTGGTTGGGGATCACAGGTTAGTACAGATTCTCCTCTGCTGCCACATCCTGGAAGCAATTTCTGAGCATTTTGCTGAAGTATTCTGCTGCGTATGAATGAGCAATCTCTCTAATGTCTCTTAAATCTTGTGCCAGGCTCCGGCGCAAGCTCAGAACATTCGTGACTCGCTTAACGAGGCAAAGTTAGATATTAAAGTCAAGGTAAATTCATAAAAAACTATTATCCTACTGATGAAGCCATTGAATTGATGAGAAATACAGCTAGATGTATAAGTTGGGGTAAATCTATGAGCAATTGACATCAGCTGCTCGATTCCTTGTTTGAGGGTTTGTAAACTCCAGAGAACATCCGTTTAGAAGGCAAATTCAAAGCTTTGGTTCAGTTCTGAAGACTTACTAATTGTAACTACTAAATTACGAGACCAATGCATTATTCACCGTCCGAAACAAAACAGTTCAGGCTTTCCTTTGTTAGATCCTTCTTTGCGAAGGTTGTTCGCTTTGGATTATAAACTTTGAGGCTGACAATGTGCAGAGCTGTGTTTGGTGTAGCCGCATTGTATCTACCCCTCTGAATTATTGATACTTTTTCCTCTACAGATTGGTTTGAGGAAAGGCTCTAAGTCAGTCCAAGAGGCTCGTGCAGCTGGATTTAGTGAAGAATCTGGCACCTTAGGTGATGTCTTTGAGACAGTTGGTGAGAGCGATCTTGTTCTTCTCCTCATATCGGACGCGTCACAGGTAAATTATGTAGAGACGCTCAGTATATTGTTTTGTTGTATATTGAAGCTGATTTCTAAGAACCTACATGGGTTTCTTAAAGTGTGGGTCATAAAGCTAGACCTTACAAATATCCTTATCTGTTCACAGGCCGACAACTATAAGCAAATCTTTGCTGCGATGAAGCCAAAATCCATTCTTGGGCTTTCTCACGGGTTTCTTCTTGGGCATCTTCAATCTGTGGGGGAAGACTTCAGGAAGGATATTAGCGTCATTGCTGTCTGTCCCAAGGGTATGGGTCCATCTGTGAGGAGGCTGTATGTGCAAGGGAAGGAAATCAATGGTGCAGGAATAAACTCTAGTTTTGCAGTTCACCAGGTTCTCTAATGTTTCTTTCGCTAAACAATGAGAATATCCTTTGACTTCCCTTCTTTTCCCCTAAAATGCGCTTGGTCAATGGAGAGAAAATTTATCGTGGTTGTTCTCCTGATCAATTACACGTGCTCTACCATTTCCCGGTTTTCAAAGATTGACCAGGTGCATTTTTAGGAAACAAGGGAAATCTCAGGAATTTTTGGGTTAGTGTCGTAGATATGGGAGTGCCTGCTATTTTTGTAAATTTGTTTTGTGAATCTGTTGCCTTATTATTTCTTTTTCTCTGATGTGTCTCAAGGATGTTGATGGTAGGGCTACAGATGTAGCTCTTGGATGGTCGATAGCATTGGGGTCGCCTTTCACATTTGCCACCACACTGGAAGATGAATACAAAAGCGACATATTTGGTGAAAGAGGTGAGCTGAGATGAATTGAACAGTGAGTCAATGTTAAGAATCCACATGTTTTTGCAGCTGAAAATTTGAATTCTTGATTTAAAAATTTGAAGGCATTCTTCTTGGTGCTGTTCATGGAGTTGTTGAGGCATTATTCAGAAGATATACTGAGGCTGGCATGCCAGAGGAAGATGCTTACAAGAATACTGTCGAAAGCATCACAGGAGTAATATCAAGAACAATATCTACTAAGGTATTTAAACCTTTATCCCATCTCGAGTATCATCTTGTCTTGGGAATTCGAAGACAGTAGCTACAATAGTGCTAGTGGTTTTTGCCATTCTTATGTGGAATACTCGTAATATCTGCAGGGCATGCTATCTGTTTACAACTCATTAGACAAACAAGGAAAGCAAGATTTTGAGGCGGCATACAGTGCTTCTTACTACCCATGCATGGACATTCTCTATGAATGTTACGAGGATGTAGCTTCAGGAAATGAAATCCGAAGTGTGGTTCTAGCTGGGCGCCGTTTCCAGGTTTGTGGTTCCCCATTGCCCTTGTGGATGCTTTCCAGAGAGTCTTGTAGCCTTGATTTATGTATGGATATTACTGGAATATGAACCACAGGAGAAAGAGGGCCTACCTGCATTTCCAATGGGTAAGATTGACCAAACAAGAATGTGGAAGGTCGGGGAGAAAGTAAGAGCTGTGCGACCTGAAGGTGATCTTGGTCCACTTCATTCTTTCACAGCAGGAGTCTATGTTGCTCTCATGATGGCACAGGTAGAGTAAACACCCATAAAAGCCATGTTTTTGATACGTTTTAATCAATTACCACTAGTTTTCTTTATTGAGTGAAATGTCGTTGAATTCAGATCGAGGTCCTCAGAAAGAAAGGCCACTCGTACTCTGAAATTATCAATGAAAGCGTGATTGAAGCTGTAGATTCTTTGAATCCCTTTATGCATGCTCGTGGTGTTGCATTTATGGTGGACAATTGTTCCACAACTGCACGGCTGGGGTCCAGAAAGTGGGCACCACGGTTCGATTACATTTTAACACAGCAGGTAAGGCTGCTCAACACAACTATTATTCTATAGCATGCAGCCACAAATTAATCAACGTTGATGGGATACAATCAATACAAGACTACTTAATCGAGTTTATTCACAATCTAGCATGCTGCATTTATCAGCATGTGATTCCTCAATAGTTGTTCCCCATCATTTTAATTCAGGAATCTATCTCCATTTCGTAAAGAACGTGTATTTTTTTGATTGCTGGCTGGTGAAGCAAAAAAAATGTCCTTTTCTATTTGGCAGGCATTTGTTGATGTGGATGCAAAGGCTCCCCTCAACAAGGACCTTATTGGGAACTTCTTCTCTGATCCGATTCATAAAGCCCTGGAAGTATGTGCTGAACTCCGACCGACACTCGACATAGCGGTTACTGCTAATGCTGATTATGTTCGTCCAGAGTTGAGGCAGTAATAACAAAAAACGTGTAGCAGTAAAGTTTTGGGTATTTAGGTGCAACTCCTCCAGCTCCTCATAATAAATTGGCTGTTTTTGTAATGGGAATCCTGTTTAGCGACGGAACCCCTCGACTGTAATGATGTTTGAAGAGTGAATTTATAGTTTGATGGAGCATTATCTTTTCCTTCAATATGGTAATGATCACAGTTGGTTGGAATGCAAAAATGTGATGCTTTCTCATGGAGCTGATGCTATGTCAGAATTTGTGGTTCGAAACTGAAATGACAGTTACTGACTGATGTCAATACTTGAATAATTGAGTTATATGGTGGTTCCATGATGAAACGACAGTTACTGATATCAATACTTGAATTAATGCAAGCCCGGGAAGGCTTACTAGTACAGAATAAGTTCTTGGCCGCTCTGGTAAAGCATGCCTTTTCCTGATTCAGTTCCCTGGAGAAATGATGGCTGTCATGATTTGTGCAGGAGGAGATTCTATGCCTTCTGTGATGGGGTTAGATCAGATTGCTTTCTTATTAGTTAACAGCCACTTGATTCAATTGTATAGCCACCATTCTTCATGGGTGATGAATGTGGCGCTTGATCGCGCAAGCAGTAGTTTATCTATGCAGGCTACTCCTTAGTGTGGGTATACAAAAAGATCCTGGAATTCATCCAGCAAAAAACATCCAATGGGGGGCATCGTCGAAGCCAAAGTCAAGCAGGCTCTCACTACCATTCCAAGTTGCACATCCGTCTGATATTGTAAGCAAAAGTGCATTGGAGCTGTCGTGAAGGCTGGAGTAGATGAACTGATACATCTTTGAAATGCAGCAGTGCGCATTGCAGTCGATTAGCATCAACAAGTTAACTTGCAGCTATAGCATCAGGTCGACGTTGACCTTTAATAATTTGGGAGTTCATCCTACCTACGTACACCGTGCATCCTTTTACTGTTGTCAAAGGAGTTGTCGAAACCAACAACATTCTGTCGTTGAGCGTGTGCATCCAAGGGTTTGTCTATCAGCAGCAAGAAGTTGATCATAATCAGAGCCTTTTCTATAATCAATGTTGGACCATACATCCCCACGAGGAGCTGTTCTCCAAATGTGAACCACCCGAGAAACAAAATGCATTTTGTCAATTTGAGAACGTGCATTATACATACACTCAAATGAACAGAAGCTTTCGCCCACGAAACAACATTTTTATTCCTTGGGAGGAGAGTGTGCATCCCATACAACCGACTCAAACTTCCTCGAGGATCCGTGGATTTTGTTTCTGTCTTCATTACATGTGTGTCGATTTTTTCAGCACATTGACATATATGACATTTACAGAAATTCCAGAGAGTGACGTTCCACTGTGGAATCGGTTCTAGAAACAAGTTCAAACTGTGATTTGTCAGTAACCGCATCGTCCGTTGCATGGGGGGCGGCGTTATCAGCTTCTACTGCTATAATGTTTTGAGGATTGGGCAATGGACCTGAAACGTCTTGAATTGAGCACGATTAACGTTCGGGTCGAGCCGAAACGAATCGAGTGAATTGCTCCAGACGACGAGCACCGAAAGCCTCTCGCACCGAACCAAGTCCAAATCCTTTAGCCTCTTTGTGTGCAAAATCACCTTCCTTAGAGCTGGACACCGATGCAATGACAAGGCTTCCAATGATTCACACTACACACGCGTCGATTAGCATCAACAGAATGAGAATTACGGATCCAGTGCTCAGATACATGTTTAGCTTAGCGTAACAAAACCGATTCTGTATTCTTGTTTTGCGATTTACAAGAGTTGGTACCTGAATCAGGACGTAATCCAGAGCTTCACAACAAGACAAGTCGACGGTTTTCAAGCTTGGAACGATGCTCGAGGGAGACACTACAAGTTTTGTTAAAAAGAATGCGCCCCTCAACTCCATGCTTACCTGATACCATCGAGTTCCTTCATCAGACATACTAGCATTTCAAACAAATCTCATAGAGCATCAATTTCACATGGGCGAATTCCATTAGAAGAAACGGACTTAACAAATTGATCCCCAATACTCATGAAATCCAAGTTTGATACGACAGATTTCATCGAATATTGAAGCATTAAAGTCTCAAACCTGTATTAACAATCTTGAAAGCTGAGATTAAGCGATTTCATTGTGTTTTCAACATGAATCTATTATGATGGCTCACTCACTAATCTCTCCCGACAAGCATTGAAAAGCTCTTGCAGAAATTCGTTCATTGTCTCGCAATCACTCCAATGGATCGAGATCTGGCATGGCAGCAGTGTCATCGAATGGCTTGGGTTAACTAACGCATCAACATCTACGAAATGTGAGATGGCATGATACTTCGACTGTGATTCAGGTGCAACCTACACATACCTTCTGAACTGCACTCAAGATTTTCTCCCGCACCTCCTTGAAGGATGAGTGGATGACAGGATTGGGTAAGATTTCCAGCGGTCTTTCCCATACTCTGTTGACGATTGCCTGTCAAACATTTCATACGGAAAAGTGAAAAGTCGAATGTAGCTCTTTCAAAGTCTGCAAAACATTGAAATGACTGCTGAAACCAAAAGGCTTACATCCACCATAGGAAATGAGAAATGGCACTTCAGAAACGAGGTCATAAGAGCAGATGTTACAACACGGCAAGCACAAGGGAAAGAAAAATGGAATATAAATAAATAGCAACGGCTATAACAAAAGAGATGAGACTTGGCTATCTCACCTTCTCCCATGCTTTGTTGGGTGGGGGCGGTCCCTTCTTCTTCTTGGCACCCTTCTTGCCTTTCTTTGCACCTTTTGATGGCATACCCACATGATCTGCTTTCTACACTACATCGCATGGCATAGCATTGAAGATTCGCATTGTGTCATGCCCATGTTCACCGTATGATTATTTGCACCAATCCTTCAAAGTGAAAATTGATACAACGGATATCACATACGCATCCACATCCACAAATCGCTTACCTTTATTTACAAGTGCATATACATGCGCGCATATTGGAGCAAGCACCTTCCTAAATTCATCAGATTGTTTCAGGGCCTTCGAGAATACGTACACACATATTCACAGGAAAATTTACGCAAATGCATATTCTTACAGAAATGTGGGGATAGTGCAGTGAAGCAGGCATCTTCCGAAAATTGATTAGATTGTCACATAGCCATCAAACGCACACATACAAATAATCACGTACGTGTACATATGTGTGCACGTGTGCGTAATATTGGAATGGAGCAAGCATCTTGCAAACCTCGTTAGGGTACGCAGGCTTCATAGCCATCTAAGATACAGATACACGCATCCACAGTCATGCGGGTGTGTGCACACATGGAGATCACATCTTTCCTGAAAAATGTTCACGAGATTGTTTTTTCTCATAGCCATCTAAAACGGGCGATTGCGGTCTAAGATCCAGATTCCAGTCTAATGTGCGCTTGCGCGCTTAAAATCATGGTGATTACAGGCAGAATGCGCGTGTAGAGGGAGGGAGAGAAAGAGAGCAGACCTGGAACGTCGTCTCTTGTTCTGCGCGGGCGCCTCCACAGAGCGAGCGGGGTTGTGTGTCGACAGAGAAACGTAACTTCTTGGGGGCCGAAAGGTTCGAAGACGAGATTTTTCTCGATTAGATATTTATTAGAGAAAGCATGTAAAATTTAACTTCCTTTCTCCTACTTACAAGGGCCAAACCCTAAACCCTAAACCCTAAACCCTAAACCCTACATACTTCAATGGCCAAACCCCAACATTAATCACAAGTTGTCTCACTATTGCGACAAGCTCAAGCACGGGCTTTCGATGCGTTTCTGTGTGTATGCCAATATCAGTTTATGCTCATGTGGCTGGCTTCCTAAACCCTAAACCCTAAACCCTAAACCCTAAACTCTAAACAATCAGTTATATCTCCATTTCATAGGCAACTATGCTATTTCCCGAGTCGTCGCCGAGTTGCCTCGACTAGTCGACGACTTCGGCATTTCGATGTATTAGATGGATCGGCAACTTGCAGTTTGGACAATAAAAATGCAGAATCCGGTTCTTATATCGGAACAAAGAAGTTGTCTTGGTGTGGGGGTAAAGGCAACCAAAAATTTTAGAGAAGAGTTAAAGGCCTTCGAAGGGGTATAATATATACATACATACGAAGGGGAATATAATTAGAAAGCCATTAGCTTAGAGCTTTGAGATGAATGGGGAAGACGTGCTGTGTGCTGGTGCAGGCGGAATCTGAAGATGATGGCAAGATCATGCGGAGTACATGTAAGCTGCTGCGGCTCCATCATCTGCAGCCTCTCCTCCTCCATAGCTTCGCTCGCCCGCCCGCCCGCTCGCTCGCTCGCTCGCGCAATATGGCTCTCAATCAAATCAATATCCACTGATCATGCTCAATATTATGTATTTAAACAGCCGCCGATCCCTTCTCTCTCCTTCATCCGATCTCTCCTCGTGTACTAGATTATAAATCGCCCGCCGCCGGCCCATCGATTTGCTCTGACTGATCGATTCGGCCGTTTCGGTCAGTGCTAATTCGAGGAGGAGTACATTATACAGCGCCCCAAAACCGTACATTACAATCAGATCATCCGAGCTGATATAATTCGGCATACAAGGAGGGCCTCGTGATCAAGAATCAAATCATATAGAATCTTGAGTACGTTCCGATTCAATGTTAAGCTGCAGCTAGCTAAGCTAAGGGACTACTCCTGATTTTAATTGAATTGCTAATTAGCGCTGCAATACTAGTCAGGAAAATGAGGGAGGTGATCAGCATCCACATCGGGCAGGCGGGGATCCAGGTGGGGAACGCGTGCTGGGAGCTCTACTGCCTGGAGCACGGCATCCTCCCCGATGGCAACATGCCCAGGTACAATAATATAATCTACAATACCATATTGCCAATTCCATTTAGTGACTTGGCATGAAATGTTTGATTTACTTTGCTGATATAATGCAATAGATCCGATTATTAGTGGGATCAATATAGAAACGGATCGCTATAAATCGATCCTGATCGATGATGAATTTGGTTGGATCATAGCTGGAATCGGATTTGTTTGTAATTAGCTGTGAATATAATTAGTGATTCGATGCGAGTTAAGACTGAATCCGATATTGGATGGATCATAGCTGGAGTCAGATTTGTTGGTAAGCTGTGAATATAATTAGTGATTCGATGTGAATCAAGACTGAATCCGATATTGGATGGATCATAGCTGAATCGGATTTGTTTGTAAGCTGCGAATATAATTAGTGATTCGATGTGAATTAAGACTGACTCCGATATCGGATGGATCATAGCTGAATCAGATTTGTTTGTAAGCTGCGAATGTAATTAGTGATTCGATGTGAATTAAGACTGGTGGTGGTGGCAACCGATTGATCGATCGATGGATCGAATCATGATTGCCAATTGGTAATTGATTAAGTTGCTAACGATCGGGTAATCGTAGCGACAAGACGGTTGGAGTGGCCACGGACGCATTCAACACATTCTTCAGCGAGACGAGCGCTGGGAAGCACGTGCCGCGCGCCATCTTCGTGGACCTGGAGCCGACGGTGATCGACGAGGTTCGCACCGGAACCTACCGCCAGCTCTTCCACCCCGAGCAACTCATCTCCGGCAAGGAGGACGCTGCCAACAACTTCGCCCGCGGCCACTACACCGGTACATTAATCATCTTTTCTCTAAAGTTACATTATTGTGCGAAAGAACAGGTAATATTGTGCATTCTCTTTAAAATTCTTTAAAAATATAATTTTTAGAGCAGAATCTAGGCTCAACGAATATTTAATGTATCGCTAAAGACTTGTATTTCTCTCCATTTAAAATGTTACACTAACTTGCGCATCATCATCATGCGTTTTATACGCCGCTTCCGATCGTTCGATTCGAACGTTAAAGCGGCAGCGCATGATCGTGAATTTCGATTTCATCAAAATCTAGAAGATATCATGTTTGATGTCGATACATTTTGTTGTTGTGGCTTTGGGGGCCCGCAGTGGGGAAGGAGATCGTGGACGTGTGCTTGGACCGCGTGCGCAAGCTCGCAGACAACTGCACGGGGCTGCAAGGATTCCTCGTGTTCAACGCCGTGGGCGGGGGAACGGGCTCGGGGCTCGGATCGCTGCTGCTCGAGCGCCTCTCCGTCGATTACGGCAAGAAATCGAAGCTGGGCTTCACCATCTACCCGTCCCCACAGGTACATTATATTTATAGCATGGCTGCGGCCGCAGTCTAATTCAATCAATTGGACATCAATCCATCAATATATCCATCAATATATCCATCAATCAATCATTCAATCAATCAATCAATCAATGGTGCCATGCCCTAATTAATCTGTCGATCATGGCCATGCCCCCGGTCTTTGACAAAACCCTAGTTTAACCCTAGTCATAATTATTGCATCTAAATTACTTAAGAAGCCACAACCTAATGATCTATCCATCCATCCATCCAATGGCATCCATCCATCAATCAATCAATCCATCAATCAATGGCGCCGTGCCCTAACCTCGACTTATAAACCCTACTCGAACCCTAATTAATAAAATAAACCCTTGTTATAATTACTGCATCTAAATTAAATTACGTAGAAAAAAAAACCCACCACCTAAATATGATCAGAATCAATCCATCCATCCAATGGCATCCATCCATCCATCAATCAATGGCGCCGTGCCCTAACTTCGACTTATAAACCCTACTCGAACCCTAATTAATAAAATAAACCCTTGTTATAATCACTGCATCTAAATTAAATTACGTAGAAAAAAAACCCACCACCTAAATATGATCAGAATCAATCCATCCATCCAATGGCATCCATCCATCCAATCAATCCATCCAACGGCGCCGTGCCCTAACTTCGACTTATAACCCTACTCGAACCCTAATTAATAAAATAAACCCTTGTTATAATCACTGCATCTAAATTAGTTAAAGAAAACCCACCACCTAAATATGATCAGAATCAATCCATCCATCCAATGGCATCTGTCAATCAATCAATCAATCCATCCAACAGCGCCGTGCCCTAATTTCGACTTATAAACCCTACTCGAACCCTAATTAATAAAATAAACCCTTGTTATAATTACTGCATCTAAATTAAATTACGTAGGAAAAAAAACCCACCACCTAAATATGATCAGAATCAATCCATCCATCCAATGGCATCCATCCATCCAATCAATCAATCCATCCAACGGCGCCGTGCCCTAACCTCGACTTATAAACCCTACTCGAACCCTAATTAATAAAATAAACCCTTGTTATAATCACTGCATCTAAAT